>JAOUZG010041477.1:7386581-7404593 GCA_026289955.1 Argiope argentata
AATATAATTTTAATATAATTTTTTCTGTTGAACAGTAGCTAAATAAAATATTTCAAACAAAGAAAAAACTTAAGAAATATACTTAATATATAAAATACCCATAGAACTTATTTATGAAATACTCATAGAAAATTATAAATTTAAAGAAAAGTTGCTTAGAGATTAAACTGCTACGGCTGAAAAGTTTTTTTTCTTAATTTTAGGTTTTGTAAAACCAATCTTTCACCGACTTTATTTAGGAAAAATTCTAATATTTCGGCTAAGTTTTAATTAAAAACTTAACCGAAATGTTAGAATTAATTTTAGTAGCTCTAAATGAAAAAATCTACTCTGTAGAGGTTTGTTGTATTTTTCAATTTCTACAGTTAGTTCACACTCAGCCTACATATATCTCGTTCAAGTTTTCAATCGTTAATAAAATATTTTTCATTCATCCACTCCAGTTCAAATACATTTTTTGAAACTTGGAGTGGATAACACTTTTTACAAATATTAATTCCTTCATAAAAATTTAATTCATTTTTAATATTTTAAATAGAGTTTTAGCAGTTTGTAATGAAGATTGAAATCAATAGGCAGTAGCCCAATTGATCAAATGTGAGGATTCGGTGTTTTTTGCGTGAAGGCGAAGAATGCGAGATCAATTCTTGCGTAAATCAATCATTTTTTAAATAAATTCTTTATATTAATAGTAATTATCGAATAAAAAGTAACTAAAATAAAAATTGTCTTTGTTGACCTAAGTAAATGGTAAGTAAATTTTATTATATAAATTATTTGTTTTTTAAAATTATTCTTCCATTTCGAAAATGGTAGAAAACAGTTTGCCTAGCCATTTTATGTTAAATAACTATTAATAACATATGAAAAAGCATAGAAAATGTCAAATTAAACTTAATATTGAGCAAAAATTTTAGTTTAATTTTACTCTAAATTCAGTTTGAGTTAGTTAAGTTCTTAATTTATCTTAAAGTTATTTGAACAATAAACAAATCTTATAAAATTCGCCTGGACTGTCGGTGCGGAAAATCTTTACTACAAGTTGAAAGTTCCCCCCAAACTCAATAATGGATAACGAGGCTTTGTGCCAAAAGAAACACATGTAACAAAACACAAAAGAGGGTTACATGAAATAACACTAAACAAATTCAACTTCACACAAATAGCAAATCGTTAATAAGCAGTTGCACTGTAAAAAACACTCAAAGAGAATTATACGGCGATTTATATTCGAGAGAGATAATTTCTTCTTTCATCTATATACTTCTATTTTGAAAGCGATTGCGACAGAACGTCAAATGCTCAACACCAAAGGCTGGAGATCGAACCTTCTTTTTCTGCACAGCCAACCCCCCACCCCACCCCACCCCACAAACACACACCAGCACCACCACTGAACGTAACAGTATCGACAGATTTTGTTGGGGCCGATTGATATCGTTAACAATCATCTTCGAAGCAATTGGCCACTAGCCCTCAAATGGTCAAAGAGATCAAATCCTAATGATGATATCGTTAAGATTCTTGAATATTCTATATCCTTTATTTTCATCCCCAATGACGGGGTCATTAATCTGGTCCCCCTTTCAGCATCCAATAAATGACGCTCTTCTAAGCTATAAAAATAAATGCGCAGTGAAGTAATATTAAAAAATAAGAAGTTAATATAGTAATAGCAGATCTATATAATTTCCGATTATATAACTGAGGCGTGCAGATGAGGCTTAGGACTTATTTTTGATGTAATGTGAAAATGTAGAAACTTTTTTTTCGTTAAAATTTGATTACATAGTAAAATATTGATTGAAATTAGCATAAGTTTAAACAACCGACAGATAAAAAGTTTCTGAACTAAAACCACCAATTGAAATTTCAAATTAGTACCGGATTAATCCGGAAAGAAGATCCGGAATAATTTAATTCTCAAATGACTAGCTGTCCATAAATCTGTGTAGGTCAAATATGGTTCATTCTATTAATAAAATTTCGATTATTTTCTTTAAGCTTGATAGGGTAGCTAATTTTCTCAACATAAAAAGCTAGACATTTTTTATTTGGATTCCAAACAAATTGGATAAACCTGAGAATTTTGGTAATGCTTTGAAAATTCAGCTAAGTTTTTGTAACCGCATCAAGAACAATAAATTCTTTACTACTCTAAAATGTTTTAAGTAAGCATTGTTTTTGAAATTCGTTATAGACAAATAGACAAAAAAGATGTTCTTTAAAGTTTTTTCAACTCGTTTTTACTCCTAATTTGCACTTCAAATTTATAATTCACCTCTTACTGTGAATACACATTTTTTTTAAAGTATACAATTACTAACACATTTAAAGATTTTTTCGAACTAAGTTAGACAATTTAAAATGTATTGCCGCAATTTTATCTTAAAATATATTTAAAAAGAGAAAAAAAAATAGAAGCAATTTTTCTTCCGCATGTTTTAATGGCAATATATGTGTCTCAGTCCTATTTTCTTTTGTCAAAAAATATTATTATGTTCCACAATCAGCACAAAAGAGAAACTTCATATTTTCGTGCTCAATCGGTTCTAAGAAAGGAATTGCTTCAGTTTTCGTCTGAAAAACTTAAAAACAGATAAAGCAAATGATTTTTGAATACTAACAGCTCAATAAATTTAACTGCCTCGGGTGTTTTCCAAAAATATCTTTGCTTATAGTTTTTATTACAAGAACTTCACAATTGTCGGATTAGAGGCCATAGAAAATGAAAGTTTCGTCTCATCTTGTTGCTATTTCTGAATTTGAGAAATTTATGATCTGAAGAAGAAATTTCATTTTTCAATGTTTAAAAAAAAGCATCCGATTTGTTTCACACAGAAAATTTTAGCCTTCTCGAGTTTTCAAAAGAAAAGCAATTGCACTTGTTACAATTGTACATTTAATTTTTATAGCGCCGATCATGGTTAACCCTTTGATGGTGGATAATTTTTAAAGTAGCGTATTTGCCCATATTTTTGACGCAAATATGCACCCTACGCCCTCAAAGGGTTAAATTTAGTTGTATAGACTGAAATCTTCATGTGGCAATTCTTTATTTACTCTCATCTTTATATAGGTATTTTTATAATTCAAGCATAGCACTATGCTTGAATTTTGAAGCAGCAAGATTTTATTTATGTTATTAATTTAGTTATATTTTAATTTTTAACTATCTAAAATTATTCATATCTAAAAATCAAAATGGTACAATTACATAAAAATATTTTGCTGTTTATTGATAATATTTTATTGAAATGTAGCTGTATTGCAAGTTATATACTATAATTAATAAAAGTGTAAACTATTTTTTTTTTCATAATCGGGCTAGTAAAATATTTAATAAGCTTATTACGTTATTGCAAATGATTCATTTATTTTTTAGTTATCAGATTATGCAAAATCGTCACACAACTATTTTATCATGTGGGAACATGATTCTGTTTTGCTTTGAAGTTACTGAAGCTTCAAAATGCGTAGGCAATATATTGGGGATTTATTGTTTTCAAAGCTTCCTTTTTTCGCTTTTAAGGTTATTAGAAACTAATGATAAAAGTTATCACAGTTAGAGATTTATCGCTAAAATTAGAAATTTAATTTGAATTTCAAAAGTTTAAGTCAATAGCAACGCTTTTGAATTTTTTTCGTTGTTATTAAAATGTTTTTATCACTTGAGAGCATGATGTTGTATTGGCTTGGAGTTTCTGAAGCCACTAATTAAACGGACAAAAAATTGGCGATTTATTGTTTTGGGGCTTCCGTTTTCCGCTTTTATGTTAGAAAATGGTAAAGATGGAAGACACATTTAGCGACTTAAAGCGGACAAAAAGTTACAACTTGGCACAATTGTCCGTCATATACTGATTCTCGATATATCGACGCATGCATATTCTGATAGTCACATGATTTTTTGAAATCTGTTTACATCAGTTGATGATTTAAATTAACTAAGATAAACAATTTTAAAAAATAAAAATGTTCTCACATGACAACAGGAAATTTGAGATAGCAGATTTCATTTTTTTAAATTTTAACCTCATTTTGTAAAATTTGAGGATTGTACATTAAAATGTCTTCTATGCCGTTCTCATATGTTAGTATATGACCTGAAATTTATAAAAAAATGAACCCTACAAATTTTATTCGCTTTATTTAATGTTGGAAGAAGTAAGGGAATTCCTGGATATTAAGTGAATTCTTAAATTTAGAAATGTTTTTTTTTCGTTGATCAATTTTCAATATTCCTTTAGTGCGAAGTGAGAGGGTAGTTTATTTTTGTTCAACCAATTTATTCCTTTGAAACAAATCAATTTTCTAAAATTAATATCTGCACTGTATTACCTCCAAAAGAGGGGGGGGTAATTCTGCTTATTGAACGAGAGAATTGCACCCCTGCGATTTTGAGATGATTTTGTAAATTGGAAATAAAAGTCCGGTTTCTTATTTATAAATGCAAATACTAATCGAAATTCATCTGAAAATGCGCATATTTTATTTAAATTAAGAACAATGTATTAAGATAATAATCAATATTAAAAGAACGTGAGATAAAGTTAAAATTCAAATAGATTTCTCATTCAGAACAATTTTTATGAATTACGTTAGAGCAAATAATTAAAACTCATTACCAATGTTCGTAGCTCAGATTTCGGCAGCATTAAAAGCAAAAATTTCTGCGATATTATTTACAGTTTTCCCGAGATCTAAAATACGCAGATTTATTTTGGTTTTATTTGCTCCATACTTTAGCAGGCTTTTGCATCGCAGTTAATTCAGTATTTTTATAAATGTAGATTCTTTTGCCACTTAATATGTACTTTTCAAAAATTGCTTGTAAAAATTTTTCGTCTTCCTCTAATTTAAATCCTCGTTCTGATTAATGATTTTCATTTGGGTGCTTTTTTTAGTGATATTGAGATCTGATTGAATATTCACTTTTAAATATGTCACATATAATATCATGGCATAGATAAAATTTACAAAATAACCATTCGTTAAGTATTTTTTATAAAAATAAAACCGTGCACCAATTTCTATGCTGTGCGAGATTACACCATTCAGAACTTTTTCATTCAACAGGTTTCGTTTCGGTTAAAAAGGGATCAATTGATTTTTACTAAATGGTTTATTCTAATACAGAATGCGACATTTGACAATATTTGAAGATACAAGTTGTTTTTATTGCTTCAAAAAAAGAAATTATCTAAAACACCAGAGATCGGAAATTGTAAGGAAAACTTGGAGCGCTATCCAATATCTGTTAATGCTGTAATGAAAAGGGGAAATTAAAAGGTCCGAAGATATATTCTATCGCATATTCCTTTCCCATGTAGGTAAGTGATCAAAAAATGATTTCAATGTTTTTTTTTTCACTATTGAAAACAACTCTGCACAAAATTACCCTGTTATGTTCTATATATTTATTGAATTTTGGATGGCAACACAAACAAATCTGTAAATAACGAACGAAGTTTTTAGCGTGAAAAAGCTGTGAAAAGAACAACAGTTGCTATGACTAATGAAGGAAACTAAAAGAAAAAAATAGAAAAAGGAACAACAGTTGCTACGACTGATGAAGGAAACTGAAAGAATATGCGAGATATTAATAAACCCCTAACTTTTCCATAAAAGATCTCAATTTTTTTTAATTCCTGCTAAGGAAAATTACGATGTGAATTTTAGATGCCCTTTCAGGTAAAATTTCTACTATCAATAAATCTACTTATTGTTTAATTTGCAAATTAGAGCAAGTGTGTTAATTAAAAGTTTGAAATTTCTATTTTTTTAAAAAAGCGATAGCATTCTTTTTAAAGAAGAAAATTAAAAACTCCAAACGATACATTAAGATTCATTTCCCAGATCTAATTTGGTAAAAAAAAAAGAACTTCAACTTCTGCTTGCTCAGTCAGGCGTGCATAAAGAAGGAATTTTCGAAGTTTTAAAACCGTTAACCGAGGCTTTCGTTATTAAGTCGACAATCTTGGTTTGAAATCAGTGGCAGAGATGCTGCTGCTTTTGAATTACAGTCATTTGAAGGTTCCTCCGCATTTAGCAAAATCTGATTCAGAATGCCGTTCTTCAAAAATAAAAAAAGTAATAGTTCAAGACTTCATTTTTTTTTCTTTTCACATTCTAGCAACTCTTTTCCTTTTAACTGTGAGCCAAAGCAGAAACAGCGACCTTGCCGTCGATCGAACTATGGGGGATTAAATGGCGAGACTTTTCAAAATGGTTGACTAGCTTCAATAGGTTATGTTTACGTAATGTTGTCTGTTGCTTCCGGAATTGCACGCGTGTTTTTATAGTAAAAATGGCGAGTAATTTCGGGATATTCCGTTGTACTTTGCTAACAGGCTTCGCAATTTTTGTGTCCGATTGTGTGCTTTTCTATTCAATTCAAAAAGGAACAAATGTAATCCTTTCTGGTATAAGGTTCAAACGGCTTCCTATGTAAGTCAAGGTTGAAAAATGGCGCAAACGATGAATTAAAACTTGTAGGACTCAGTATTTTTCGAATGTTGTTTACACTAAAGGGGATTCTAGTAGTAAAGCAAGAATTCCTTTACCTTTATTCAATTGTGTAATATGCAAACTAAAAGCTTATTAGCATTTAATATCTTTTAATGATCAAAGAAGAGATGTTATAGATAAATTATTCTTGTTCTGAAAATAACCTTCGGTCAAAGTACAGCGTGGGATTCAAGGTGATTCGAATTAATCATTCGAAAACATTCAATCAAACATTTTTTTAAAAAAATTTCATATAATTTTTAAAGAAATACATATAAAAAATCCAATTTATTTTGATAGACTTTACACGAATATTTAAAAAAATCACCCGCGCTGATAATATTTATATACTATATCGTGATATGGAAGGTCATTTAATTAAAAATAAAATTTTGTTTCTGAAAGGAAGAAATGATTAACTTTTTCGAGCACAATATAAAACAGAATTTCAGGTGCAAATAAATTAATTAAATTATAAAACAAAGAAAGCAAACGACTATTTATTTTTTTAGTACATTTTCATAAAGTTAAGGAGAGGCTTTATATGAAAGCAACGTGGCAAATCTCAGCAATAAACACGATTTAGGAAAACTGAAAGGCTCGGAGGACAAAAGAAATTATTATGCCCTAAAGAATTAACTAAATTTTTTCGCATTTTTCGTCATCCATTTAGATGATGCCTTCTATTAAATAGCAGTATCGAACTGATTCAGTTCAGAATTCGTAGAATACTTGAGATGTATGCAAATTATGTGTAATTTTTGCATCTCGAATAAAAACATCTTTCAGTAAATTAATTTTAGCTTAAAATTTTGAAAATTGGTGAATCAAACTTTATAGATATTAGTTTTGGGCATGACTGACACAGATGTTTTTAACTCGGAAATTTTCAACAAAAATTCATATTTTTGTTAAAATATTTACCAACATCATTGTGTTCTTTTATATTATTTCTTTTAGTAATAATACTTATTCATATTCATTAAATAAACATTTGTTTTTCAATTTATAAATATTAAAAAAATCAAGGCGGTTCTAATGGATTAATTTTTTTTTGTGTTTTGATTGTCCGTTAATATTTTAAGAATAATAAAATATGATAATTTAAAAAAAAATCCCCAAATGAATGAAGTTTTTCAAGAAATGGTAGCATTCAAAACAATACTAAAATAAATTTAATAAGATAGATAATTAGATAACAAAAAGTCACTATTGTTAAAAATCTTCTGATTTTACCAAATAAATAATAATTTGGAAGAGTGTAGAAATTTTAATAGTGAGAAATTCGGCGCACTGATATAAAGCCATTCAGAAAAAAAAAATCTCTGACTATCCAGTAAATTCAAATAATTCACAGGAAATTAAAATCTTTGCAAAACAGACGTTCAACAATAGGAGACTTCAGAAAATGAAGGCAGTTTTTAAAAATCGTTCTGTTCAATTGGTATTCTAATTTTAACTTAAAAAATTCAGACGATAAAGTTATTTTTTGTGTTCTGATATTTTCTAACTACATAAATTTCTATACGGAAACTATTATGACATAAAATATCCTAATCTCGAGCAATGTTTTATTCTAACATATAATTAAAGAAAAAGCAATTTTAAACGTATACCAAATTAAATGGTAACAACAATTATTGATTTAGGAAAAATTTCTGCAAATTACGAGTAAATACTCATTTTAGATTTTGAAGAAATTGACGAAAATTACTTTTTTATCTCGCCATTTCTACTTCCTATTTAACTCGGAGTTAGTAGAAGCGATCATTTCGAACGACAGAAAAGGCAAAGCTATGAAATTGAGTTAATTGATATTGTTTTGGAACATTACGATTCACTTGCTGGTTTTTCACCTTGAGTGCAGCAGACTGTAGGAATCTGGTTCACATTTCGAACGGAGGATGATGCATTTTAGCGTTCACCTTTTTTTATATTCGTTTTCAAAAATATCTTTTTTATATTTATGATGCTGCTAAATCAAAAAGCACTTTAGGCAAACATTTTTTTTTCATTTAAGAATGCTTAAAAACACATAAATCGTCGATTTTTTAGTATTTTTTTCAGAAATAAAAAATAAAATTTATCTTCACATTTTTGTTTTATGCATTCATGAAAAGCATTTATTGTGAGAATTATTTTACGAGAGAGTCTATCGAATAAATAGTAAAATTATTTGATATATCTCAACAAATTAATCCTGAAACAAATTGTAAAATTTGACAAACCAATTAAGTTTTATTATTGTTATCTTTTTTTAAGAATTTATATCATCAAGAAATCTAAAATGCAGTCCTTAAATTTTTAAATTTAAAATATGCTTTTACAAATAGCTTTAAAGTGGTAAGTAAGCAATAACAATGCAATTGGAAATAACAAAAGCAAATTAAAAGTCAATAATTTAAATCCGACAGCTTATGGCTTATATATATTTACATCCCATTTAAATCGTTATTTGATTAATTTACAATTTTTTTAGTAATGTCTACAGGGCATTCAGAGTTTGTGTTTTTAATTTTATGTTTTATGCATTTGAAAATGAACTCGGTTTGAAAAACAATATTCCAAGATCATAAATCAATTATTCTCTTCAGAAAATCCTTTTTTAGTTTAAATAATTTTGCAGATTTCATAGTTTGTAATAAAATAAAAACATGTATTGCATATAGAAACCAGGAGAAATGTTCTCCTTAAAACTTTCTCACTCACATCTTAGTAACAGATTTAGTCTCCCAGCCTTTGCATAAAATTATGGATTTTAGGCCGTGAAGGTCAATATTGCTTTTATCTTCGATGTCCTGAATTCGAAAAAGTTTATTCCTTGTTGCATATTTTTCTTTAAAACCTAGTAAGCTATTTTCCTAATCGATTTAACTAAGATTATACAGAAAATTGCAATTGTAAATAGAAGATCACATACAAAATTTCATTTATTTAAATCATTAAATTTTTCAACTTTTGCATTCATTAGTAAGGACACCAAAATGAACAACACTTTTACAAATTTAGTTCAAAATTTGATTTTAAAAAATCTATATTTTAGATACTATAGCTGTTATTTTGTCTATATATCGCTGATAAATGTGCTTATTTTAGGTCATTTCAAAAAACTGTAAACTTTATTAAGGCAAAAAACGCCATGCCTGTTTTGGTGTAAAATAGTTTAGAAATGTTGTAAATTTAGCATTAGCATATCTAAAAACTAAAAGGGATAAACGATACTAGCATACGAAAATAGAAACGAGGTTATTCATGTTTAAGTTTTAAATGAGCAATGATTTACAATGCAATAAAAAGTGGCAAAGTAATTTAAAAGAATGCATGAAAAGATCACTAGAGTAAATAACTTTTTCTGATTTCCTAGTGTTTCCGCTTTTGTCACTAGTGATAATTAATCATCTTTTTCAAATATTATAAAATTCGTACGGATTTTTAAAAATTTCTTTTTTTAATTTATATATTTTATTTGTAAATTATTTTTTTAAATTTGGATAAAAATTTTTAATAACTATTAGAACAAAGAAAATTATATAAAAAAATTTAAATATAAGAATACTTAGAAGCCTTGTGTAAAAATAAAATGATTCAGTAGTTTGTATTTTTTTATTATTGTAAAATAATTATTAAAAAAATTTGAAGTTTTTGTGCATTCTTAATGAAATTTTTATTCGAACGAATATTTTCATCATGAACATTCTTCACAAGCTGTTTTTCGTTTTGCTGAAGAACACTAGTTTTTATTCGCATTACAAAAATTGCTATTTATTCAATTGTATGAAAAGGAAATAATGAGTCTTTAATAATTATTTACAGTAGTCCAAAATGCCGGGTTGGTTTGAAATTTTTTAATGTTCGCTTCAGGGCATACCGACATGTTGAATGTAGCAAAGCTGTGGTAAAACCCCTGGTCTGAATTTTACGCATTTGTTCTGTTTTTTTTTTTTTTTCCTCGGGAATTCTAGACCACCCAGCATTTTGTCTGGTAAGACACGAACTACATCCACGTGTTTGTCGATTGCGTGTTTATTTGTCAGAAATAAAAATTGATTTCAATTTAAAAATAGTTAAAATAGTCGAATGTTTTTTTAATTTTATTACAATTTTTTTTGTTTATTGATAAATTCGACATTTATTTTCTGTTTATTCCGCAATGATACGCGTCTATACATTTTGAAATTTAACTATAAAAATTTCTACAAATTAAAAAAAAATTCATTAATCTTTCATATTTTTTATATAGAGATTATCTGAAAAGCAATATAAAGTGAAAAAAATTATTTTAATTCAATCTTTTTGTAGGTTATTTTTAGTTGAGATTGAAGAATTATTTGATTGCGAAAACATTTTATTGAAACAATTATAAAATTTGATATCAAAAATTTCAGGAAATAGCCTGTTCTCTTAGTGTTTAGTTAAACAAAAAGAACTAAAAGATTTAAGAGAATCTCATCTATACTACTATTATAAATGAGAAAGTTTGGATGGATGGATGGATGGATGATGGGGTTCAATCACGCCAGAACGACTGAAGGAAATTCAATGAAATTTAGCACAGAGATAGATTATAGTCTACAGAAGAACATAGGCTCATTTTTATTCCGGTTAATTGAGTGGTTAATTTTTTATTAATTAAAAACTAACTTTTCCGCCCAAAAATAAAAAAAATCTGAAAACATCTGCCTGAGCTTTTTGAATCGTTTTGTTTTTATTTTTCTATTTACGGTGTTCTTTTAATATTATCTTACTATTCTAAAGGAATGTTTATTAAAAACTTTTCTTATGCTGTTCTTGTGTTGAAATAATTCGTTATTTACTATTCATTTCTATTGATTTTTTTTGCTGTACTTATTTCTTTTGCCTATTTTCATAATTAAAATTAAATTTTTAGTGCATTCCATATTACTGCATTCATTGATATTTTTTTCTATTTTCCGTTAATTTGCTGCAACGAGCATCGAAACCTTGTGATTGGAAATACCATTTCGCTAAAATTTGGTGGCGAACTATTTTTTTGGCAAAAATGGCTATATATTAAAACTGTTCCACTGTGCGTTTTTGAGATTAAATTGTATTTGTGTTAGCTATATATTTTTTATATATGCTTATTGGTATGTTTTTGTCAGCAAATAATTTAGAATTCTGCCAAATTTTCTCAAATTTCTTCGGCGATTGTTCGTTTGAGCCCGACAAACGGGAAAGTACCCTTATGGTTTTAATAACATCCCCCCACGCTAATGATGTTAGACGTAACGGTTATTTTAAACGATTCCGTTTATTTTTGTAGTGTATAGATTTAAAATTAAACATTGTTAGTTAATAGATCTTTTGATTCCTTCAAAAGTGCTTTTGAATGAAAATAAAACAGATAAATTGAAACAAAAATTTTCTAATCTGCATTGCATTATCCCAACTGGTGCTTAAAATTCACGTCTTTGTGTTGCTCCAAAAGACGTTGAAAGTTTGTGCATGCATACGGTTTCGATAACATTTTAGACTGTCAGTTCTCACATATACACATCAAAATTTCCACGCGTACGAAGTCGCGGGTAAGAGATAGGGATATATAAGGCCAGGAATGAACGACTTTCGTTCTCTTTACGCTTTTTTTTTATCTTTCTGCTTTTGTTCCACGCTGTGTGTATATAATGCTTGTCTCTCAAGATGGAATAAAACGATCTTAAAAAATTCATCTCCCTGATTTCGATTACGACTGCTTCAAACATAATAAACAATATATATATATATTGAAAATTCAACAATGCTTTGGATAAGCATGTAAACTTTGTCTCCTCGAGATTTGACCATCCATTGTACCTGAATGATCACCCTCTGCCTATTTCATGAATACTAAGACGAATTATAAAATGGCCCTCACAAGCCATGTTTCAACTTCTAAAGTAGGAAGTCTGATCTGTTCGCACGCAATCACATCACCGATGTTGTTCCCTTCAGGGAATGAGAAGGCATGGTGTGGAAGTGTGGAGAGGGTGTGCAGTTGAAGTGCCTTCCTCATCATCTGAATGTTAATGTTACGAAATTCGTCCCAAAATAGCCCCAGTGCTGCTTTGAAACAGGACGTTAATATAAGTAAATTCAGGGAATGAGGAACCTTGTTTTCATATCTGAAGATTCTTTTTAGAGAGACACCGACTTGGGTAACTAAGAAAATGATAGTCCCCCCCCCACCCCGTAACCTTAGTATCCAAAGTAATATAAAGCATAATGATCACGGCATGTATATTCAAAATTTAATTGCTATCATATACAATAGATTTAAGACTGACAAAAAAATGACGTGCATCTACACTTTCGGTGTAAAGACGAAATTTCTTTCATAAACGCATTTCATTTCCCAGTTATCTTATTCATAGACAAATAGACATAATTCGAAAAAAAAAATGTGAAACGGAAAGATTCGTCGAATTCTGGAGAATCCAAGTCTCCAAACATTGCAATATTTTTTACTTTCTATGCATGGTATTCAAAAAAACACTAATAAATGGCCATTTGTGAAAGAAGTTCCTTTTGTTATTAATCTTTACAGCTGTTTTCCATGGTTCGTTTCTCCTTGTTCTAGAACACTTAATACCACTACAGATACTACTAATATAGGACATTACTATGATAAAATTATTCTTTTCAGTGTAATGCTGAGAAAGTTTGTTCCATCGCTTTTATACGTGTACTGACACACGATCGGAAATTATCAAAATATAAGAATAATTTATTGTTAATTTCACAGCCTTAAATGATAATTTTCAGTTGAAGCGCTTTTGATTTGTAAAACATTTAGTAATCAAAAACTGCACTAATAAAAACGTTGCTTATCTTATTTTCAAATGCAAAGCATGAACTGAGAAAACTTTTTTTTAAATTCTTTAACAATGCAATCAAACCATCTCAAAATCAACTTGTGCCCTTTTTTCAATTCCTACTATTAGTTCACACTCCCCTTATATTGTATATATATAATAAAACACTTATCATTCATCCATTGAAATTCAAATACATTTTTAAAGCTTGTAATAGATGATACTCGATGTTTATAACATTTTTTAAAAAATATTAATACATTCATTACATTTTATTCGTTTTTAATACTTTAAATAGAATTCTAGCAGTTTGTAACGAAAATTGAAATCGACAGGCAGTATCTCGAACGGTAAAATGCGAGGATTTCTGTATTTTTTACTTGAAGGTGAAGAATGCGAGTACGATTCTTGAGAAAATCAATCATGTTTTGATTAATTATTTCAATGAATTGTAATTATTTAATAAAAAGTTACTAAAATAAAATTTTTCTTTGTTCACATAAATAGGAATAGACTTAAATTTTTTTTATTATTTGTTCTTTTCTATAATTTTGGTAGAGTCAATGTTTTGCAAATTTAAAATGCGAGTTCACTGCACTGAATGCGAATTGTTTAATTGTATCTGCAACAGATGTTGCCAAATCATCGGTTACAAATTCCATTTCTGTGATAATACGCATGATTGACAAATTCTTAAATATGCATTTCTAAAAAAGAAAAAAATATTTATGAATTCATTGCATATAAGTTTTTTTTTGTCAGATTACATCGACAATTCCCTTTCATTTTTTACATTAAAATGTCTTATTCATTTTCATGTGTTAATATAAACGTAGAAGCAATTTCTAAGAATAAAACTGAAGTGTACTGAAGGATTTTGAAATGTAGGAACCATTTCTAAATAGCGCTTTCTTTAATAAGTGTGAATAAATCTTTATTCTTTAACGTTCACATTAATTTAAAGCTAAAATGTTATTAAAATTTATCTCAATCCTGTAAAATATACCAAGATATATAAAGTATAAAATTAAATTTAGCAAATATTTTCACATATTTATATAAATCCTAAATTAATAAAACAGCATTATAAAAGGTTTTTCTGCTATCCTTTCTTACCAACGCTAGCAGCAATTTTTTCATTTGCCTCAGAAATTAACGTTCCGAAAACTGAGTTAAAATTTTCATAATTCATGTCATTTTACAATACTTCTTGGATGAGAGAATTGAATTCAAGTGTTTTTAATATTTAGCGATATGAAAATAAATACTTTGGTTTATAAAGTACACTAAGAGAGTGCATATATTTGGAGATCAGTAGGGATATTTTGTCCTCATCTTTCTCGTATATGATGCAGTTTTTGTAAAGAGTACAGCGGAACGAACCAAGTATGCATTTGTGCTTCTTTTCAATTTACTAATTTCATAATTTGATAAAGCTTGCAATTATAAAGTGATGAACATGCCTAAAATACACCTATCTAGCTATACTCAGTTCCACGCTTACTTGGCAATACAGTATATACTACGCATGCCGAATCGCTGTCATTATTGGTGGGATTGATTTATTTTTATGTAGAAAGTTACTAGAAATGCAGATCACTGGCAAAACTTTATCTCGAAAACTTTTCGTCAAATAGTAAATATAGTTATTAATTTTACTATCATTTTAAACCAGAGAATTAATTCTTTCCTCATTTTCATTATTCGTTCAATATTATTGATATATTATTTTAATAAAACGTTCAAATTATTTCATTTCGTTTCGTTCATCGTTTTTCAAAAGAAAATCTCAAGGCTTTTAATATTCTGTAAAGCTTTTTCGGCTAATGTTTTTCGCAAAGATATCTCTATCATCGTTCACATCTTTTAAAACTTTATCTAATGTTGGGATCTCTTGAAAAAATGATTCAATCTTTCATTGAATATGGGTTAATGTAAACTCATCCTATTTTACAAACCTTGAATCTAAAAGTCTGGTTGCTTCTTTCCAGGGGTATTAAAAGGACTAAATGCCTTTATTTATTTATATTTTCAAATGAAAAACTGTTCTTGGCGAAACAGCTGTAAGATGCAAAAATTTATCAACGATTTGAATGATAGAATCTTGAAGGTTTTCTTTGCGGAGTTAGAGAATAAACATTTAATATGTTTAATAAACATTTTATATATTTTTCTGCGTGCAGCACTTTTTATTGGTTCCCCTCGTCTTGAAGGTGTATACAGCGTAATCGGTGGTAACACTTTTTCAGACATTTTAGAAGTGAATTGAAAAACACAAATTGAATAAATATTCAACAATCTAAACTAATCATTACTAGAGTGATAAACAGTATCAAAAATATAAACTGGCAAAAAAGTACTATTGATAACGGTTGCGAACTAAATGAAGCTAAATTGGCGGTGACATACAAGAAAGCGCGCCAAATATTTGCCTTGAAGATGAGTTATAGCCAAAGTAAAATTCATTATGTCAATCTTTTGGCTTTATTCGTTCGCTTTATTTACAAAATATTTGACAGGTAATCACTTCTAACTTGAAAATAATTTTAAATACGAGCTAATAAAAAAACTTTCTGTAATTTTTCATATTAATTGATACATTTCTGCGAGTTTTAGTTATTTTAAAGTAAAAACTGATGGAGAACTCTTTCCCAGGGCGAGGCGTCACATTTTTCTGCTTTTTACAATACTGTCAATTTAAGGTGAAATCGAGTATAATGTGGTTTTTAACTTTCTAAAAACAAATGCATGAATAGATAGGCACATACAGACAATTTCTTTATAGATTTCATTTGAGATTTGCGCCACATTTATGATTCAGCTCAACTAAACTAGATGACAAATTTTAATTACCTAACGCATTATTATTATTAATAATAATTATTATGGGAGAGATCGCGTAGAGAATAGAACTAATTGAAAAGTTGACTTTTCTTCGATTGATTTAATTGATATATATTTACTAAATAACTAGAGTTTGGGTACATAGACATTGCTCAAAATTGGAATCGTCTTCATGTATTGATAGACAATACATAGCCAAAGAAATAGATTTTATGCGCTCGGGGAAATTTGAAATGAGAGAATTATGAAATTTTTAATGTGGGAATAGTTTAAAATTACTTTTTTTTTCTTTTAATGGTTATGTATAAGAAAAATTGTTTTATAATCCATATCAGAATTAGTTAGAAAATATTAAACTTAGTTGTTTATTATTTTTTTTTTCTTTAAAATGTTTCCAGGTTATACAGAATTATTTATTTTAATTGTCTGTAAAAGACTGCGTCAAGAAATATTAAATGTCTACAAATTTTTATGAGGAAAATAATATGATTAAAGGAAAGTTACCAGAAAAATTAAATTGTATGCGTGATTCGGAAACATGAAAAAAAGATACAACGTCAGTAAACATATGTGGCGAATTTTTTGAATACGGAAGCGTTTCTGCTGGTGCTGCCATCTATCGTGTTATTTATATAATGCAAATATCCCAAATAAATTAAACCCAGGCAATTAAAATGTGTTCGGATAAACACAGAAAAATTGATTGGAAAAAAACCCATGGAAATGAAATAAGTATGCATAAATCTGATGTAGAGTTTTGATGATGCAAAATAATTTAGTAACATTTTTTGATTAAATGAAATCAGCACAATTTCTTTCTTATTCGAAATTATCTGTTTTTAAATAAAGAAGAATCTTGTTATAAGAAATGGGACCTTGAGAAATTTATTGACGGAATAGTAAAAATATGATAAATTTAATTTGAAATAAAGAAATAATGAAAAAAATTCCGATGTCAGATTTCCAGATAGATATTTTTCTATATAAAGTAAAATATTTTGTAACTTATTCTAAAAGCATATAAAATAAATAATATCAATCTTTGATGGACTTCTGTGATAGTAAATTTTTGTGACATGGATGTCTGAAAAATATATGTTCCAGCATTAAACAACAAAATATCAATTTTTATGTGAAATTCACAGTTCTGTAGAGTAAGAATTTGCTAATTTCGATTATACTTTAAGAAAATCATTCATTTTATGCATATATGCATTTTTTTTTTCGTATTAAAAGCTCAGAAGAAAATTTTTGATGGCAATTTGTTGCGAAAAATAGTTTTAAAGATTAACAGATATTAATATAATTTTGCACAAAAATTCACAAAAAATAGCAGCAAATATATCGAACATTAACAGGTTTGTATTTCATTCGATACTTTTTAATTTAATTTATTCGTAATTCTTTGACTTGCTTTTTAACACATGCAATTGAAGTTAGAATTGAAACTTTACTATACTGAACGTATGTGCTAACTTATTTATTTACAAAATATTTAGAATTCAAGCATCAAACTGCGCCATCTGTTGAAGCAAAGAGGAAAAAAAAACATTTAGCAAATTTATTTAAGGAGAAAATACGTTCGTTTACAGCAAAATCGGTGAAAGAAGATCTAGTATTTAAAAAAAAATCATGCACCTTTAACTAAAGGTACTCATACAATCAAGAGCCTAGTATGATATTTTGAAAAATGATTATTTATTTAAAAAATTGTATACTCAATTGCACGCGAAAAAAAAGGGAGGGAATATAATTTTGCTTAATAAAAATTCACAAGAATATGCCGTAATTATATATATTATATATATATATATATATATATATATATATATATATATATATATAT
>JAOUZG010041477.1:7410523-7423869 GCA_026289955.1 Argiope argentata
AGATAGATAGATAGATAGATAGATAGATAGATAGATAGATAGATAGATAGATAGATAGATATCGAGTGTCATCCTCTGCAAGTTTAAAAAATTGTATCTGAATTCGAGTGGATGAATAAGAATCATTTTATTAAGGATTGAAAAATTAAACAAGATAGGGTGAGTGTGAACTAATAGTACGAATTGAAAAATGAAAAATACTTTAGAAAATTTTTGTTATTAGTATTAGAAAGAGCAAAACCTTGGAATAAAATACATAGCATATTAAAAAATGAGCTGCTCTCAAATCTTTAATAAACAAAAAAATGAAGGTGCATCTTATTAATACTGTTAGAGAGGATAATCGATGGAAATTTCCAAAAACGGGAAATATGAATCATAACTTTTTTCAAAAAGAAATCAGTGATAGAGTAAATTAGGACATCATTGTAGTCTTTTGACTTGTTGTCTGTTTAAGTACCTGTCATGGGCAAGTGTTACTTATCTTACTTGTCATAAAATGTTTTAGAACCAAAGCGAAATGGAGGTTTTCCACATTTCACTTTCACGGGAACCTTATTACTGAACCTGCTCATGGAAAGCAGTTATTCTCAAACAATAGCAGAATTATCGATTGACCTATTTGAGTTTAAAGGTGATAGAGGTCAAAATAACCATATACGCCTTAAGACTTGCATCACGAGGGAAGTGATATCCCATCCTTTACTCCGGGTTTTTCTGTAATATTGCATAACATTTGATATAAATACACATCCATTATATATATATAGATATACACACACACATACACATCCATACACACGCACACATACATACACACCTATACACAAGCACACATACACACCCATACACACGCACCCATACATACACACCCATACACAGGCACACATACACACCCGCACACATCCATACACACAGACATACACACACATAATACATAAACACACACATATACACACACACACACATAAACACACAAATACACACACCCGCACGCACGCACGCACACAAGCGCACACACATTCACATATACAAACATGCACATATACACATACATATAACATAAATATTGTTTGAAGTAGAAGGTAGATTAGAAGACAGAGGACAAATTTTTGAATTTTGAAGTTCGCTTTATTTTCTTCTCGGAATACGCGCATTATGAACAATCAGAAGCGACGAGCACAAAACAGAAAGGCATAAAACGAAATGAGGAAAGCTAAAGAAAATTTTATCCCTGTAAATATATAATGTGAAATTATGATAGAGATTTTTTTTGCAAATGCTGAATTAGGTTTAATTAGTTATATTATTGTAAAACAACACCGACTATTTTGGAACGGACCTCGTCATTGTGAACTGTGCTCAGATGACGAAGACGACACCGGAGCTGGCACCCCCTTTTCCAAACCATATCACACTATTGGGAGACGTTTGGCCTGACGGATTTAATGTGCAACAGACCCCCTTATACGACGCTTCTTCGGTGAAATCGGGTATCGAACCGGAAACGCTGAAGATCAGTGCTACCTTACCACCGAGGCCACCTGTTTGAAGGGGAGTGCGGAGTTTTGAAATAGGCCAAAATTACGAGACCTATCCGATATAAGTAATTTATTACTTCGAAATGGAGCTAATGTAACTATATGTAACTAAAATTTTTATTTTCTGTTTAATAAGGTTCATTCTTGCTCAAATTCAAAGAAAGTCCCTACATTTTCCAAAAGAAATGGATTTTTTTTACTCCTTAGTAACTAGAATGTTTTGAAGTAAGTCTTTATTTTCTAGAATATGAAATATATGATATATCAAAAATGCTTCAAGTGTCAGATAGATGAAATTTTATTTATTTATTTTGGTTTGTAGATCAAATTTGCAGATTTCTATCAAATTGTAGAAGAAATTCGTTTTGAGAAAACGGTTTAACTGGTTGTACAACTGAACCCTATAGTTACAAAACGTAAAGAACAAGGCAAGTAACATTTAGCACAAAAATTTAACATTTAAAATGCAGATCCGTTTTTAAATTTGAAACAAATTCGTCAAAACATTAAATCTTTTTTTTTTATTAATATTATCTCATGCCTGTAAACGCAGCAGTTCAAAAACATTACAATTTAATAAAGGAAATTTACAAGATAACTTTAGCAATCCGAAGTTTAGATCCTTATCGAATTCTGAATGAAATTCGTCAAATAATTTAATCTGTATTTACTTATGCAAATAAACATGGTAATTTAAAAATGTAAAAATTATTATATAAATTAAATTTATCAATTCATCATTTTTACAAAAATTTCTGTGATCATTCAATTCCTACTATTAGTTCACACTCTCCCTATACTATACATCTTATTTAAATTTTCAATCGTTAATGACATTTTTTATTCATCCACTCAAATTGAAAAGCCTTTTTTTAAAACTTGTAGTGGATGACATTTGATGTTAATACAGTTTTTGTCCATTATTAACTAATTAATTGTTATTTTTTACTAATTTTCAAGCCAAAAATCTACATTTCTCCACCTCCAAATGAGTAATATTTCAGTGTTTTTCCCCCACGCTAACGAAGTTAAGCTTAACATATTTTCGACCGATTATTTCAAACAATTCTGTTTATTTTCTTAGTGTTAAATGTATTTACAATTAAACATTACTAATTAATTAATTTTTCGAATTCTTTCCGAAATATTTTTGAATTCAAATAAAACAGAGCAAAGGAAATTAAAAATTTCTAATCTGCATACCGTTACACCAACTGGCGTAGAAAATTCAAGCTTGAGCAGTGTTGTGTTCTGATCGTTGACAAATGTATTTTCAACGGATACGGACTGAATTTCGATTAATTGATTTGCTGCTTTGTTCTATTTCAGGTACATACTGTCAATAAATTGTTTTTAGATTATTTGTATGCTTTTGTAATTAAATTGTATTCATGCAAGTCACATATTTTTCGTATTTAAATGAAATTAAAATGTTCTATGTTGACCAAAGCAGAAATTAATTAATTTTTTTATGTTACTTGTTTTATTTCATTCTTTGTCAAATAGTCATTCCAATCTATCAAAAATAGTCACTGATTTTATCAGTGTCTATAATTGCTGAATGTCTATTATTTTACGTAAAGGGAGGGAAAATAGACTCAATATTTAATCGAGTTTCGTCGTTTGGTTGAAGTTAGGAAAGATTAACCTAATTTAACTTTTTGACTCCGATGTTTTCTCTCCCTCACAATTTAAATCATTGTACCATTTTTTAAAAAAATTTAGCTAAGCAAAAATACCCACAGAGTAATAAGATGCAGATTAATTTTTCGAGAAAAAAAAACCCTAACCAAGTAAAGATTTTTATTTTTATTTTCAGAGCAATAAACAAGTTTTTAGCATTAGGTGAATGATTACGGGTCAAATTGCATTCCGGAGTGCAATGGGTTAGCATTAAGGATCGTCTCTTGATTCTCAGTTCCCGAAATGCCAATAAACTGAGTTCCCTGCGGATATAAATCGGACAGTGATCCATGGATCAGTCGGCGGATCAAAACCGCAGACAGAGTGACCGAGTTTCGTGCATATTTATCGTTCCTGAATATCCGCAACATTAAATGAAACAAAGTAATATTCGTTATCATGGTATATAGGGAAAAGCATGTTAGATTGGCTAATTCTAAATACTGTATGTCGTTATTTGAAAGAAGTAATACAAAATTAATTAATTAATTCTAATTAGTTCAACAAAGAAAAATTTATTAGTTTCATCATATAAAATAATTACAATTATATATATATATATATATATATATATATATATATATATATATGACAGAAAACAATATGAAGTGGCAAAATAGGAAGCGAATTTCCTCGCAATTTTCCATTCTGTTTCTCGAATTTCCATCTCGACACGCAGTTTAACTTAAAGTTAGCTAGGAGAAGTGACCAACAATTAATAACCAAGATTTTAAGGCGAGAAATCGGAATTGAACCTGAAGCTTAACATTTCTTCAATTTTTTTTTGAGAAAATTTTTTTATTACTAAGCAACAACTGCTAACTCACTCTCAAAAATCAATTGGATAAAATGTACAAATAAAAATTTATCAAAAAATGATTGATTTTCACAAGAATTGAACTCGCATTCTTCACCTTCACGTGAAAAATACCGAAATCCTTGCATTTTATCACATGAGCTACTGCCTGCTGATTTAAATTTTCATTACAAGATGCTAAAACTCTATTTAAAATATTAAAATTAAATTATGGCAAAATTAATATTTGGAAAAACTGTATTAAAATAGGGTATCATCCACTATAAGTTTTAAAAAAATTACTTGAACTTGAGTGGATGAATAAAAAGTATTTTATTAACGATTGAAAATTTGAACTTACTGATAACTTTTTTTATAGTTTTGAAATTAAACACTGTGAAAAAGAAACAACAGACACACTGAAATTCGAACAAAACAAAGATTCAGACCAGCCATTCACCGTGGAAATGAAAAAGGAAAAAAAAAATACCAAATGCAGAAAAGAATATTTATTTTTTATTTTTCAGGATCGTCTTTGTATTATTACATTTTCGAAATAAGTTGCTTTTCTAAAAAAAGTTATTAATATTCTTTTCTTCTTCTATTTAAATTGGCACATGGATTGAATATCGAGATAGAGAATAAATTCCATGCAGTAACACCAATTTTACAATATTGGCATTCATTAAATAGTAGAAACGCAGATCCCTTTTAAGACGCTTACACATTGGTCACAGCAGATTCCCTCATCTTCATCTTTCACTCGGCGAACAACCACCAATATGTTCGCATTGCAACTGTCGAATTTCTATTCCTATTTTGAGCGATGGCCCGTGTTTCAGAGCACAGTTCTTGGCGCTTTTTCCAAACATCTACAATTTTTTTTTGGCAAATTTACTTGGCAAAATCCTTTATGTTTAACTTTGATTTTTTAAAATCCATTAGCTTTATTCCCTCATTTGAAATGTTAGTCTTTTAAAATATATCATTTATAACCATTATTAACACTAAACCTACCGGCGATTCATCTATCCATTGGAATTGCCATTGGAAACGGGTCATTTGACCCGCTCGTGGTAACTTTAGTGTTAATAAAATTTTATACTCTCATATTGCTATGATTTTATTTCTCGGGTTGGTGAAGCATAGTCAACATCTTGAATTTTGTGCAGAAAAAAATTGGCACAAACTTATACTTTTTTTTCAACTCCTACTATTATGTTTGATGAAGACATCCCATCCTCGACAAAATTATACGTTCACAGATATCATTTGATTCTGATTTTTCGCACGATAGGCTTCTACTCTCCTGGATTAGATTCAAAATATCTATATATAGTTGGTCGATGATTAACTAGCAAAGGGAGTGTTGAACGGATCAAACAGAAAATATTTTCTTGAGAAATATTTTTATTTCGAGGTAACCGAGTTATATTTGGATTTTAAAATTCAACAAAGCAGGCACATTTCTAATTAATGCTGCGTATAATAGCTGTACTTGAAATTTCTTCATGCTAAGCTTTACATTATGGGAGGAAATGAAATATCTTAAACTACTAACTTAGAGGACTGGTTGGTTGGTTGGTTGATTTGATTTTTATGGCTCAAGAGCCAAAAGTAGGCTATACTGCGCCAAACATATGGTTTGAGGGAATATCATGTGAGAAGTTAAAATTTAGATAAATATCTTACACTAAAATTTGATTAAGAAAATCGATAAAAAAAACCAAGCTCGAGGTAATTAAAGTAAACCACGGGATTTATTAAACAACAACTATATAAGATAATAAAATCCAATATCCTTCAAAAAGTTAAAAATGTACTGATGGGGAGTCTCACCCATTAATTCTCGCACGTCAGGTGAAAATGAATTAAAATAAATCGTACGATAGGAATTAAAGTTTGGATACTCAACCAGGATGTGCGAAACACTAAAATCAACATTGCATAATGAGCATCTTGGGGCTCACTCGCCTAATAATAGGTATTTATGAGTGAAACGAGTATGAGGAACATAAAGGAAAGCGCTTTTATCTCGTATTTCATTAGATTGAAATATATTTTCCTTTTAGCCGCCAGTGCAACGACTTATTTCTATGTCTTTCGTGGTAGCAATAAATATAGTCATAACACACAGCGAGATGCATCAGGTTAGCAAAGTGAAATAATCTGAAGTTTCTTAAATGTATCCATGAAATAGTTTTATAAAAAGAGGAAATCATTTTGAATTATCTCTATCTAACCATTCTATCATATCGTGCCTGGTTAGAGAAGAAAATCTGATAAAGCATAGTTAACTCCTGAACAAAAAACTTTAAGTCTGCAAAAGAAATGCTATGTTATACATTCGTGTTCCAGTTTTAAACAAATTGTCTATCCACAAAATTAGTTGAAAAGTAGCTATTAACTTTTGGATTAAGGTAAAGTAGATAAACAGAAAATGATATTCAGCTACAGTGATCTTCAAACATAGATTAAATGCATTGGCCTTAATGCATGGTTCACTTAATCCATAAAATTTACTTCTCTGCTTACAAAACGCCAGAAATATTTCTCTTAAAATGATATATGCTAGGAATCGTTTGCTAACTTTGCATAAATATGGCAATGCTTCGTATTTGATTTCATATTATAATATGAAAGTAAATTCTTTTAATGCAGTAAGAATTGGAGTTTTTCGAAAGAAAAAAATGCATCTGATTTTGTTTTTACAAAACTATCATTTGAAATTAATGTGCGAAACCAACATATTTGAGTGATACGAAATGAAAAAAGAAGAGAATACGTCATATATGAATCACAACTTGGAGGTCTATCCATTCCAACATCACTATGTCAACTATAATCAGATAATAAATGCTAAGTAAAAGCTATTTAGCAATTAGAGATAAAATTTAAAAATTTTTCTTTTATTAAAAACGACCTGAATTGTGGTGAATTAAAATATAAGTGGTGAGATGATGGTCGTATCATTGCGATGAAGAGATTACCATGATAATACGACTACTAATAATTCCTTAATTATTAGGGAATTGTGAGTGAAATTTCAACAAATACTGTTGTGAAAGTATGTATTCTCCAGATATGGCACCTTGTAACTTCTCATTGCTTTTTCCGATCGGGAAGCATTCAAGATATGCTAGTAAGAAATGTAAAATGAATAGGTTCTCACTCTTCTGGTCGGATAGCAACGATGAGAGATTGAGTTGCTGATGCAATGGTGTTGATTGAAATTGGATATCACTTTTTAGATCAAATTATATCAAAATTGGACTCGCAATTAAAACGTTAGTGTAAAGATCCTGCACCAATTTTTATGTATCTATTTAAGACATTGTATTTTAAAATTATCGCGTTTACATGCATAAGAATGAATTGAAAAATAGACCGCCATCAAACAGTTGGATTTGTTTCAAAATTTAATAAGGTTAATACACTTTAGGCGCTATAATAGTACCAATTGTTGTGTTTCTGAGCTACCCCATTCCCATGCGGCGAAACTTTATACCGACAGAAGACCAATTTATTGCCAGATTTGGCTCAAACGTAGATTCGCATCTATATTTTAGAAGTGTATCAAATATTTTCTATTACTTTTATCGTGTTACTTCAAATATCTTCTGCCACCGCTCTATTATTGTTATTTATTATTGTTTGCTCTATTATTCTCCTAATATTGTTATTTATTATTGTTTGTTCTATTATGCTCCTATTATTGTTATTTAGTGTTGTTTTTCTATTATGCTCCTATTATTGTTATTTATTATTGTTTGTTCTATTCTTCTTCTATTATTGTTATTTATTATTGTTTATTCTGTTCTTCTTCTATTATTGTTACTTTTTATTATTGTATTTTAGTTTTTGTGTTTATTTTTATTTAGGTTGTCAGGTGGATAGATTTCATTTGAACGATTTCATTCAAAAATTGAATCTATAACCTTGGTTTAAAGGTAATGTATCAAGTTTTATCAGTCTAGCACAAAGTGTTAACAAATGATCTCGTTTACATATACACAGACATAATTCTAACATTATATTTTTTTGGATTCAAAAGTCCGAGCGCGGGGATTCCTTAAAATCTCGAATTTAATGACGATTACAATCTTATATAATAATAGAATAGAATATTTTTATTCTATATTCGATATATTCACAGAAGGTAACAGCTACTATACTATGAATCAAAGACTTTTGTTCTTCAGAAGGACGGGCAATAATTTCAAATTATTGTTTCCTAGAAAGTATAACATCAAATTGAATGTATGTTAAATAGTATTATATAGACAAATTAAAAATTTGAAAAAAACAAGTTGAAAATATCTTGTACACCGAAAACGCATGTCGAAAAGTCAAACAAAAATTATTTTAAATGTTGTCTCTCCATAATTAGCATATTGAATGGTTATTAATTCAATAATTATAATTAGCTTATTTTTATTTTAATATAGCTGGATTAAAATTAAAAATTATATTGAAGATTCCATATTCAAAAAGTCCAAAAGATGCAAAGTATTTATCTTCATAAATAACAAAAAAAATTATTCATTAGATATAAATAAAAATATGTTTAACGGATACTTAATATTATTCTATAAAATTTCTTTTGAATTCAAAAAAGTTAACTTTCGCGTGTGTGTTGAAATTTGAAAAAAAAAGAGATAAATGCAAAAAAGGCATTCGTTTGTTTATATTGAAAAATTAACTTATAAGCTTTATACTTTTTAAATGTATACAAATTACACACAGTATTTATTATTGTCAGGGCCCAAAAGCGAAACTTAAGACATTTAAAGAAACATGGATAGTTTCTGCTGGAAAAAGTAGTAAAAAATGGTTGAAGAACTATATTTTACGTTGCTTGAACCAATAAATGTATTTCTCGAAAAGATACGAATTCTAATATTTCGTACGATCCCCCGATCTTATTATTCCAATTTAGTAAACTATTTTTGACGCATTCTAGAGAAACGCCATACATACCGGAAGCATCTCATCCTCATTACGAGGTGCCCCCTCGTAATGAACTATAGAGAAGAAGAATTATATTCTTTCACGACTGAAATTCATTGCCTTTTTCAAATTATTCTTCAAAATAAATCTGCTTACCACTAATTACGCAATTTGTAACTCAATCAATTTTAGTAAAAATAGATGTAATTTTTTAACAGTATGTTTAAGAGAGTCCATAACATTTTTCAAAGTGTCACTGACAGGGGAGGGAGACGGAATAAAATGCTAGAAATTGTGGCTTTTTAAGAAATATATTTATTCAATCATTGTGCAATCTAATTTTATTAGTCATTTAAAATATCTTTTTCAATAAGACCTATTTGTCGATTTGAACTTGTTCAGAAATAAAGTCTTAATTTTATGAATACAAAATTTAAAAAATAAGCGTTTTTAAATGCACAAAACATTTCAGTTCTGGAAAGTATTGTTGGCCTTGTAAAATTATTTATTATTATATGTTTTTTTTATTATTTGCCAATTTATAATTTTATATTGTAGGTAATTTTATAAATGAAATAAAATATTCAATTCCTAAATATTTTTACGAAGTTTCATTGCTTTAATATTATATATATATAACTATTTATCACTGTTTAAAAGTGTCATCATTAAAATTTCAGTTTACTGTAAGATCAGTAGAGTCAGCCTTGGCTCTCTTAGTTCTTAGTTCGCTCGTTTTTTCTCAATAATACTCCGTGTCAGAATTATATATGTTTTAGTTTTCGTTCAATTTTTTTGATTACAGAGTTTTATTAGTTCAATTAGGAGAGGAAAGACACACAAGCCATATATTTTGAACTCTATGACAAAAAGTGCAAAGTCAATTAAGAATTTAAGATGTTTTTTTCGTTGCCACAAAGTTTTTTGGAGTTAAAATAGAAATTCGACCCATAGAGGGTTAAGTGCAAACGTTAAAAAGTTCAATTTCGAAATTTTAAATCTACTTGAGTTTGTGGTGAAAAAGCTTCATAAGCCAGATAACATCTACGGCTCACAATAATCTTAAGAAATATATTTCATAATCATAATATTCATAATCTTGTGGTTGTGTTGCTCGTCTACAAACTCTCACGTGACAAGTTCGGCCCTAGGGCAATCCGTATCCGCCACAAGTTTATACATATTACATAGTATTTATTAAAAAAACTATTCCTGTCTGTCTGTTAGTACGTTAATTAAAACGTACTGAGTCAGACGAAAAAAAAAATTGGTTTGTAGATTTCAATCGAATTTAAGTCTGAAAAACTCAAGATATTTTAAACATAAATAACAGAAATATTTCACTGCTCAGAAATGAATATAAATTAGATTAAACATACGGGCAATGTTCATAAATATTATAATATGGAATTTCAATTGAATTTAATTAAATGAATTTCTACATGCGAGCCGAAAATTAAAAGAAAAAAAATATGAAAAATGCCGAAAGTGGCATTTAAAATGTTTACATTCTTAAAAGTAAATTCATAAATTAATATACTATGTTATAAATACATATTACATAGTATATTAATTATTTTCGTAGTCCAAAAGATAATTTTCAAACAATTAAAGATATACAGATAGTGCCAATTACAAAAATTATTTTAAATCATGGGAGGAATTATGTTTTATTTTATTTGAGTCAATAAATATTTCTCAACCAGCGGAATGGTCATTCTTAAATGCACTCTTTAATAAAGATGTTTTAAAAAATGCCTTTTATGACCTTGGCGACAACAGTTACGAAATACTAACATTTTGGCTAAATTTAGCAATTTTATTAAATCTCTCTGGTGATCTTTGGCGAGTTTTTTGGCAATAAATCCCTAACATGGGGTTAATAGCATTCGAAAATTTTCGCATAGCATTCGAAGTTTTTGACCTGATTTTATCGATTGACTGGGACAAAAATTTGACACTGAAATAAAATTGTAAACAGAAAATTAAATACCAAATTTGATATTTCCAAGACATTTCCCATATCGCGTTTATATGTTTCTAAAATTATAGACCGATAGACAGTCAGCCCCTTGTTAGATTGGTTCAAAAGTGGATAAGTGTCTTCACTATAGACGCTAAATCTGTATACCGAATTTTATTCATCAGACTTCCTTCGTTTTATAGTTGCCTTGGTACTTTATGTTCGAACAACCAGACAGACAGACTTTAAACAGATTTTCTACAACATGCGATAGAAAGCTGCAAATTTGGTGCAAGATTGAATACCAAATTTCACCCTTCTAATTTAAAGCGTTTCTGAATCATCTTTGTTAGAGTCAGACAGACAGATGCTTTCCTTAAACTAAGAGAATTTTGAAATATCTCAAGTTCGAATTTTTTGACGATTACAATATTTATTACGTATATGAGAAGGGAAAAAGTTATGAAATCTAATTTTATTGTACAGTTCATCTGTCTTATCAATCATATTTAATAAAGGCTGAAGATTATACCGACCTATTTCTTATCCCAAGGATTTTAACGTTAAGACTGTTTCATATATAGAATTTGGAATCCCGAAGACATTGACTAACGAATTATGGTGAGAACACCACAAAATCAACAACAACAAAAAAAACAGTCAACTTAACAAGTCCACCATAATTCATTATTGTGGTAATTCATTAAAAACTTTAATATAAATACTTGCAAGCAGATTCCATTTAACAAATGCAATAATTTTTTTATTAATGTTGCTTCTTTTGAATGTCTTCATTAATTAAGTTTTCTTGTCTATAAACTTTTATCTATGTTAAAATTACCATAAAAGAAAATTTAAGAGTTCAAGGGTAAGATAATTAGCAAAAGGTTTGATGATCGATCCAACAATATTGCTAGAAAATAATTGCATAAATTATATTGAATGTAACAAGAACATGAGTTAATATTTTTAAAAACTTCATCTTAACATCTTAAGATAAGTTAATATCTCAAGAATTAAGAATTTAATACACCTCATTTAGTTAACATAATGGGATCTGCTGATTATCGGGTAATGGCAAATGCTCTCTTAACAATAAAAGGGAGAATGTGTTTGTTTGTTGGCACTCCAAAGACCAGGCTGTTTGACTTTGAGTTACCAAATTTAGCAGAAATCTAGGGTATAAATTCACTTTTCGATTCTCCCCCGATTTTTTTTTTTTGAAATTTCCGTTTAAAATTTAAAATAATTAAAAACTAAGATATTATAAAATTTTCCCAAAAATATTATTAAGCCAATTCTTTTTTTGAAGTTCAACAACAATTCTAAACTTCGAAAATTGTCTATTTACTGATACTGGTTAAGTTGATTAGCAATTTTTTAAATTCAATTTTGACAAATTTTGAAAGGTACTTTTGTTGCACACTTTTCGGCAACACATTTAAACATTGCAATAAAATTCTAAAATTTTTCATCGGGGTTTAATATCGAGATTTTCCTAAGGGGACGAAAGTCCAAGAAGGACAATTCTACTTATTATCTATCAGATTAAAAATCAGAAAGCGAAAAAGAGTCAAGATCTTGAAACGTAACGTGAAATTAGAAGAAGTTTGTAACCAGAGAATCAAGTTTACAATAAAACTATGACTATACTATGATGGGCCTCAAGTCCGTTGGCAAAATCTATGCGCGCAAAAAACAGAACAAACACAAGGCTATTAAAGTACAAGTGTTTTGAAATGAATCACAAGTGTACTTCAATAAAAAAAATCACAAACACGTGGCTACGAGTAGTAGATTAAATTGAAATCAAATACAACGAATATTCTCGGCAAATTAACTGGTCACTAAAAGCCTGCTAGTAGGAGAAAGTCTTTGTTTTGCATATGAAATGCAGTATCAAAGAACAGTATTAAAATATTAGGTTAATGTAAAGATTAGTGTGCCCTCCGAGTTTACCGCCAATATGGCAACCCAACGGACGCTCTTCTAGCAACCCTAAAAAGGTTTTGTTTACTATTTTTAACAATGGTTGAGTTGAACATGAACTACGACTATTTTAAGAAAAATGTTAAATTAAAAGTAATAAAAAATAGCGATGAAAGATTTTAATTTTGTTCTTTATTATAATTAAAAGCTTTTTTACAACTATTAAGACGCTGCAATTTAATTTTTAATGTGAACATGAATTACCGAACTTTATTCTTTTGCAATTTTTGATCGTCAATATGCGCTTTAAAAAATCGTCTGAATTCGTATTTTACGAAATCATTTGTATTCTTACTTTAAAAGTCAGATACAATTGAATTCTTCGCAGTTCTGATAATTCTTTTCTTTGCTCTAACAGTCGGTTTTCTTGATAATTTGTTACGTCGATAATAGTGCAAAAATAGTGGAATGGAAGACTATATAT
>JAOUZG010041477.1:7425298-7459888 GCA_026289955.1 Argiope argentata
TATATATATATATATATATATATATATATATATATATACAAGAAGAGTGTAAACAAATAGTAGGAATTGAAAAACTTACAAAAAATAAAGTAGCGAGTATTAAAGTGAATCTTAAAAGAAAATAAAATCCAATCACTCTTAAAGAAAATTGTCTAGTGGTATAATTTTTTAAACTTTATAACAGATTGCTTCCTGTGAGTCACAATCAAAATGATTTTTTTTTCATGATGAAATATTCGTATGGAAAATCAAAAATGAAACTCAGGCGGATTAAAATACAAAAAATGAGTGCTCAAATAATTTCAGGAAGATTGGCAACGATCTTACAAAAACAGCATCTCGATAAACTTGGGGACTACAAATCACTAATTGTAAGCAAACAAACAAAAAACAATGAATAGCAGCGACTTTATCATCACAATGGTCTAATTGTTTCGGAAATTACAGAACAACGTAACCTCTTGAGGGTTCCGTATGAACCGGATTTTGACATCTTACAATACCGTTGCGAATACCCTCTGGTAATTGACTTTTCTAATAATAGCAAAAAAAAGGGAGTACACATGTAGTTTTGCAATTTTTTAATTAATTCAGAGCCATTGCCGGTTAAGATGAAACGAAAAAAAGTGGTACATTACTGGGTATATGTAACTAGGACAGTATTATAATATAAACATAGGAACGATCAACGAAGATTTAAAGAAAAAAATCATTAGTAAGATTTTTTTCTCTTCTTTTTAATGTTTCTATTAAAAAATAATTTAAAATTATGCTCTGAAATAGTTCTGCCTCATGACCAGTATTCATTTTGCTGATTTCAATAAGAGTGGTTTTATATTCTTAAAGGGTAATCAGAAAAAAATTAAATTTTCTTTATTAAAATTACATTAACGACAAACATTTTGATTCTTTTCTTCTTATATTATCATTGATTATTCAAAGTTTGATGCAAATATTCAAATTTGAAGTTATTAAATTCAAACAGTAACTCTGCTGTTAGGCGGTGGAAGTTTGGAGATTAAGCTGTTAGCACAAGTGTCGTCCTCGTCATCTGATCAAGATTATCACACAATCTTTAAAATCTAAGCAAAAATACTACGTGTCAAAGTAAATATAACTATCAGTTTCGAAAATTTTCAAAACAAAGAGCACATTCTTCCATCAATTTTTTTTTATTCCATTCATTTTAAAAAGTTATAGTTCAAGCCAATTCAATATTTGACTAACTGATCAAAAACTTAATCAAAATTATATTATTATGACATTTAATTCCATATCTGAGTTTTAAATGCTACTAATTTAAAGTGATTATTGAATTTTGCCTGTCAAACTTAACTATTTAACCGTATTTCTGATTACTTTATATTTTAATAGAATGAGCGTCATTATGTTTATAACTGAAGTAATAACTACGTTATTAAATTATAGAAAAAGAAAGTACTTTTTTTATTCCAATCGTTTGATGAAATAGCAACGCAATGTATATTTTAGTGATAATAGATACACATAACTCATTTAATAACAAATACATTCCATTCATTAAAAAGCGAAAAATTATAAATGAGTGAAAACATAAACAAATAATAAATAGCCAACTTACCAAACAAGCAAAAAGTGCAGCGGTTACTATCAATCGAAACAAACGCAAGCGTGATATCGCTCAGCAGCGAAACAAAACGAAGTGTTTATTTTTTTTTCACAGGTTCACCAGGAAGATTAAAAAAACGAGCTTTGGAGAATTTGCGGAAGCGAGTTAAAGCGAGTACACTTTCCCTGTGGGAAGCGAGGCAGCATATGTTGATCATGAAAGGCGGTATTAATGTGAAGGTCTTGAACAAGAGTAGGCAGTCCGGAATAGCGGTTTTTGCTCAGGGCATACGAGATTCTTGGTCGACCCCAAGTTCTCTGCTGAGCTCAACTCTCCCCTCCCCTCTTCTTCCACCTCTTCACTTCACCTCTGCTCACCCTCCCCTTTTGAGAGTTAAGTTGCCTTGGACAGGAATGGCACCGGAATGATTTGAAGAACGTAGCGAAAGTTAGAATTTCAAACGTTCGAATTCCCATGTTGCGTGAAGTAGGACTCTCACGTGACATCTCGGAAATGCGATCAAAACAAACTGGGAAAGAACATCTGCGTAGGTATGAAAAAATCGTTTGGAAATATTCGAAAATTTACTGCAGACGATACAAGGAACTCAATTTCAATGATAAACATGACATTGATTTTGCATATAATTGAAGAATAATTATTGTTTAGAAAGGATGTGAAACTTGGAAAAAGCGCAGAGGCAGAATCGTAAATTATCAAACAGGTGGTCGAGGTGTGTACTTAACGTAACACTCGTTCGTCCTAAATACATACAAACGAAGAGGTGAATGACAGTTTTAAGATTTAGATCTTCTGATGTTGGGTCAGTATAGAAAAAAAATCGTGACATGTTTTGTCTTAGTTTCGGAGAAAAAAAATTTGTTATTCTGCTTACATTATAGAATATAACTCTTCAGGAATATTTAAATATATATTTCCACTAAAATAGTATTAGAAGAATCTAATTACAGTTATTAATCGGTGAATTTTACTAATTTTCTTTCAGGAAGATTCATCAATCACGCATTATCAACTATCACTTTCTTTTCATACAAAATCTTGAGGAGATGTATTATAATCGATCTTAATTTTCTCAATTTCATTTAAAAAATGGAGGACATAAATTCGGTCTTGAGCTCCTCTGACTTGAGAGTATAAAAGTAGTTTGTTTTTTTCAAGTAACAAATGAGCAAATCTTTAAAGAAACTACTAGAAATATGCATTAATAGTGTATTTTTTTAAAAATTGAAACGTACAAATATCACCCTTAAATGAAAGAAAATATTTGATATGGAAATTAGGAGAATTCCGTGAAAGGAAGACATGTTAATAAGAATTATAGACGAGTTTTCCTTTCTCATCATGGCACTTTCGGGTTAGTTGAAATGACTTTAATCAGTTAAATGGCATTAATCCTATGCTTGGAATGATTCAAAAATTGGGCTGCCTATTGTTTTCAAAAAGTCAAACACCAGATTCAATTTGTTTTGCTTTATGAATGCTTTTTCGTATTGATGTTGTAAAGTTGTTTTCGTATTCCTGTTTTGATTTTATTGACAGTTCAAGAACACATAAACAATGTTAGTTTTTAACATCCTATCCTTGTTATGTTGAAATTATTGTTTCCAATGGTTTAAGATAAATTTAATTTCACCTTTTTTAGTTCCAATTCATCATTTTTTTTGTTATTTAATCAATGAATTATTGTTGCTTTTAAATTAAAATACAGCTGAAAAAAACTTTATAAATTAAGTAAAAATCAATTTTTAACCTAATTTTCTCGTAGCATGCTTCATAGCTTTCATTTTTAATGTTTGTAAATTTAAAAAAAAATTTAAGATTATAATACAGGTGTTTTTTGTAAACAGCTAAAAGCTAAAATATACATTCCAGTTTATACTTTGTGATTTGCTGAAGTTTCATTGAATAAAAGCACTCACTGCGTAGACGACAACGAATGTTCTAAGTAAATAATACTTTGCGAGGTAATCGCCATTAAGAACAGCGACAAAACAGAATATATACTTCTGAACAAAGGAATAATTATGTATGCGCAGAAGAGGGGAAAAATTCTTTTCGACTCTTCATGGTTTAAAAATATATTTGATTAATGTAACTGCCAGTTTTTTTTTATTTATCTGTTGATTACTTGGGGCTAGACGATTGGGATTTTATCTGAGACACCATTTTAAATCAATCACTTTCCTAAGATTTTTCTGTTTACCAATATGGGGAAATCCAGCTCTTAATGTCAAATTTAACGTGCACCAGACTCCCACATATGCCAGCGTTTTTGTACAATCTAGTTTTTTTTAATTTATTTGCTAGTTTGTATTTGCAATTGCAGAACGGGCGCTGATATAGAAGATTTATTTATTGCGCGTCGAAGGCTCTGAAAGCGAAATTCCGTTTAACTCAAATATACGCAATTAGTAAATCGAGAATGAATAATGTATTTACATTTTATATATCGAAATTTTATACTGTTCACTGCTTCTAATCAGATTAAAATCACATGTTTGAACAACAGCTAATCTCGTTTGAAGCTTTGGGGCATTTTTAAAAGTTTCCTTTTTTTATTGCTATTATTACCAATAGATTATTTACACGTGGAATAAATTCATTGATTTCACTTTATTTCCTCCGGACAATTGAGACTTATTTGTTCTGGGACTTTATTCTTCTTAGTTCAACCTGTTCGAACACTTTTAACCCTTTGCGGTCCGATATCGAGACTGTGCATCATTTGGCGCATGATGCACATAATAATTTCGCATCAAATTATTTTTCGGACTGTAAAAATTTAAGAAGCTTCCAAAATACCATTTTTTAATTTCTCTGAATCATATTTTCTTTAGTTATATTAACATCCCATTATAAAGCAACACTAGGGCTATTTTGGGACGGACCTCGTAATTTTGAACCACTTCAGAAGAAGAGGATAATACCTGAGCTGGCATCCGTCTCTCACCACCACACCAGGGAGAGTACATTTGCCCAGTCAGAACCAAGAACCCCAGACGGATTTAACATGCACCTCCCTCCTACACAATAGTTATTCGTTGAAACCAGGTCTCAATCTTGAAACCCTACGGATTAGAACCGAGACCTTACCACCAGGTCACAGTGACCTTTCATTACCTCGTGTATGAATCTTTAAAGTATTTACATCTAGCGGATTTAGCATCTGAAATACAGATCTGTATATTAAATATAGAATCTAGTCCATCTCGGGATATCGCATTTTTCTGTTTGAATTTTCACATGTTTGTGAACGAGGTAATTCAAAAATGCAAATAAATGGAATTTGTATGTTATCTTGTAGAAAAAGTAGAGCATTTTGTAAATGTAAAATTTTAATTTGTCGAAAAAAAGTCGTCCAAAATGTAAATACGAATTTTTATTGCACTGTGAGACACAAAATTCACACGTTCTGGATTCAGAAAAAAAAAAAAAAAAAAAACTGTTCTCGCTTTGATTAAGGCGATAATTTTTCCTCGGAGATTGCACCTCTGTTATGGAGTGTGTGAGAAAGTGATTGGGAGACCACTTTCGCTGTTCGATTTCTATTTTACATTATATTTATTCATCATTTTAAAATTTATTATTTATTTACTTACTTATTATTTTATTAAACTTAAAATTTAATTACCATTTTCATGGATATGAAATTAAGAAATAATTATTTTATAAGTAGGATTTTAATTGTGTCTCGGAAAGAGAAAAAAAATTAAAAGGTAGACAGTTGAAATTGAAAGGTACCACTTGCGCCAAGCATGTCGGTAAATAAATCGTAATGAATGCCTTTCAATATTCATTCGAGCTTATCTGAAACTGTCATTAGAGCAATTACTTTTTCAGTTCCACACTTTCTTTTATCAAAATCGTCTGTTTTTGTCGATGGCCTTCGAAATTAATCAGCACCAAGAACGGAATCGTGCCACCATCTCAGCCAGTGCTGAAGGTTAAATTTTGGACAACTGTATGTGGTACGATTTAGCAAAACGAGTAAATAAATAAAGGGAAAGAAACGCGAAATTTTAAAATTAAAATGAAATCTTCTTCTTAAATTTCAAGTTATCGTGTGAGAACATTATTATTATTTGCCTTAATTAATTTAAGGTGTTAACCAGTTTAAACCGGTTTGAAACAATCACGAGATGTCTCTATCTCGCTCTACCTCTCTCTATATAATAATATTTTTTTTAAAACTTTCATTTTCAATTTTTATTGTCGTTGTTCTGTTGTTACCTATGACACTTTTCAAGCCCATTGACAGCCTGTCAGCGATTTAAGCTGATTGAGTGCCTCTTGTTATTCAGTAGCGCCAAATAGGGCCAAGAGTACAAGTTAGGTACTCTCACAAACCCTTTTTATGGAGCTAACTTCATTCATCATTTCCTTCAGTCATCCAAAGATTTTAATTTAGATCTGGAACAGAGAAAGATTATTTCTGAACATGTTCCCCCAGTAGTATTACTCTCTACATGGAGGACTTTGTGATCACGATAGGTTTAACGTGCGCCAATCACCGCACACACGGAGAGTCTTCGGCTGGTGGGTTGGAGCTCGTAGTCAAAGGGATGCGAATTCAAAGCCCTATCAACCAGGCTATCCTGGTCCATTTTTAATTTTTCTGGCTGCTAACAAGGTTTTGGACTTCGAACGATTTTGAGACGAAACAATAGCTACGATGTCATAGTTCGTCACCAGCCTTTAAAAAACGCATCCACTGTCAAAGAAGCGTACGTAATATTAAAGCAATACTGGTAAAAGCAGGTCAAATTTTTTAAAACGCATTTGCTTTTAAAGAAGCATACATAATAATAATGCAATACCGGTAAACGCGGGTAAAAATATTTTTTGCCCGTAAATTTCAAAGGCATGGAAAAAATCTAACAAAACAACATCCTATTTTTACATGATTAAAAGAAAAATGAAGAGAGAAATGGAGAAATATAGTTATTGAAAATATAGATTTTTTTTCTATTTTGATTCGATGACTTCTTTCACAATTAAAAATTGTTAAGCATTATACGTGCAGAAAAGAAAATGTTGTATAATAACGATGAATTATTCATACAAGTGATTTCTTCACACCCTATTTTTACACGTGCTTTGATGTCTATAAAGCTATTTCATATTTAACCATAATATAAAGCTTTGCACTTTTGACATTTAAAAGTGACTAATATCGCTTGAGTTTTTTCTTATATCTTTTATTTCTTTTCGTTATCATACAGTCGAATATTGTATTAAATGATGACTGAGAAATTATCAAGAATGTACCCTAAGATTGTTTCTCGTATATTTTCAAAATACGATTCTTTTGGCTAAATTATTTTTGGCGATTAACTAAGATGCGATGAATGCACAAACCGCGAAAATCTTAATTGTCTTCTTCCTTTTTTTTTAATTATCTCGTTTACATGCATACAAAAGTGAAGAACTACAGACAGTGAATCATGAGATAAATTTTACTCCAAATTTGATATGTGTTCAACATTTTAAATCCGAAACCTTAAGGCAAACTGTAACTGTCTGACTATTTACGTTTTCTGATAATCTTGTTTACGTATATTCAGATGAGATGAGCTTTGTTTATAATGTAATTTAATTTTATAAATATGGTTCATATATCAATCATTCGTTTAGCTCCAAGGATGTTAGAGTTTAAAAAAATCAGACAGACAGACAGACATAGTAGCAAAAAATGTGGTTTTCAGAATTAGGCAGGTTTGAAATGTGGCAATTTATCAAAATTTCGGGTTCAAATTGTTTGACGATTACTGTTTGTTGTTGTTGTTTCGAATGGCATTTATCATTGGACAAGCTCATTGATACAGTCAGTAAATTGATTCGAAGATGTGTCTCTTGTTTTTAAGTAGCGCCACCTGATGCCAAGAGTAAGTCTTGGACGCTAAAGAGTCAGATTCGCTTGCACAACCCTTTTTTACAAGGCTGCATATTCCCACCTCTCACAGATAGAATAGATGAAAAACAACCATACCCGAATCAGTACTTAAATCCAAGATGCATAGACCGCAGCGAAAACGCGTTACCTGAAATTGTGTTTTAGCGTTCATTTAGCGGGGAACTGGTGTTAAGGTCTCAGCTTGTAGGGTTTCGGGTTAGAGACCTGATTCCACCGAAGAACCGTCGTTTAAACCGTCGTTCTGTTGCAAATGCATTAGGGCGAAACGTCCTCCAGCAAGCGGGTATAGTGTGGAGAGGGGGGCATATCAGGTGTCATCCTCGTCATCTGACCACGGTTCAAAATTGCGAGGTTCATCCCAAAATAACCCTAGTATTTTACAGCGGTACGTTAAAAACCAAACTAAACTCCCGTCCATTTAAATATTATGAAATAACTTTTAAAAGGACTGTGCAAGAAAGAAAGGCTTAGAATTATTTTTAAATTGTAATAATTTTATTAATTTATTCAGTACGCAAACAATAGAAAAAAAGGATTCAAAATAGAAAATTTTATCTTTTTAACTACATATTCTAGCATATGTGATGAAATATAAACCACTTTGAAGGATTTGATTTTTGACCACTTTTACAATGAAATAACCGGCTCTGATGGTCTGATTTAAAGCAGTTCAAGTCTCTATCACATCGATTAACTAGAGGATTCGAAATTAGAAGCCCCTCATTTGGAACCCAACATTTGCTAACGGTTTATCGCTTTCTTTTTTCTCGTTATCTGCTCTACAGAAAAACAAAAACAATTTGATATTTAATTTCACTCTTCAAGATTCCAATTTATTTAGAAAAAACTTTCTCAAATTTTACCCTCATTATACTGATACCAACACTAATCCAACGCCCTTCTTCTCGCCTAGTGGTCTGCGTCTTGTAAAACAAGAGAGCAGGTGTTGGAAAGACGAGAAGGAAGGTCAGAGAGCGACCACCTTGCGACTGAAAACCAACCTCCGCGAAAAAGAAAGCGGCTTTTAAGGGCATGGTGACAACGTGCACGGGATTGCTTTGAATACATCGCGTTCCTAAAGTCGAGGGAAGAGTTGCATGCACAGAAGATGCTAGTTAAAAGAATGGGCCGGTGATGTAACTAGATTGTGATAAAGATAGCAGCATTTGTTGACGGACCATTCTTTCTTAATAAAATTTGAAACTACCCTCCCCTCTTTCAGCTCATGATTTATCTGCTTAACAGGCTCTTACTCAACGCCTTATGAAATCATTTTCTCCTTGCCCAATTTTGGCTCGTTACCCATGAGTAAGAAAATGTATCATTGCATAATTCAGGGGTATCCATGTATATGATTCTTTATAGTCTGGACCCTCTTTATAGATCAAAAGGCGTCCGGTTCTACATGTGCAGAGTTAGATAGAGAGAGTGTGTACAGTATTCATCAAAATGTCAAACTCATTTTTTGATCTTCACATTATTTCCTTCTGTACCTAGCATACAAAAAAAGTCTATTATAATCATACTCAGGGTTACAACCCTCTCCTCCACACACACACACAAAATTAACTAAAAAATAAATAAGAATGAGATAAAAAATTACAAATTTAACATTGGATGCGATCAAAGAATTTCATTAAAAAATGAAATCCACCATCGCAAATTTCAAGATATTATGTGAGAACCTTTTTTTTTAAATCATAAACCCTAATCGGTCACAACAGATGCATCGATGAATTGAACCATCTCAAGTATTCTGGTGAAAGGTTGATGGAGTCTTGTTCCATGACTTCTCTGTAGAAGGATAGAAATTTTCGATGGGTTACTTAGAGCTAGAAAACGATATTTGAAACTTGACGTTTTGCGCTGAACGTTGCGTTGGCGGCTGTGATTCTGAATCCGAATACACACGTTCTGTATCTGAAGTTGAGTGTTGTGATGGAGAATATGAAATGCACTGCATACGTTTACGCTTTCTTTGTTCCCTTTGTAAAGCTATTTTACGCTCACGTTTAATTCGATCAGCTTCCAATTTTGAATATTCACCGTTCTTTTTTGTTGATTGAAGGGTTTGTAGTTTCAAAGCTCTACGTTTTCGTTGTTGTAATCGAATTCTTTCTTTAGCTTCCAGCCTATGTTTGGTCTTTCGTTCCCTTTCTTTTATTTTCTTTGCAGTGATTCATCGGGAGAAAGCTTAGGATGTACCATTTTGGATTTATTTATAGTTTAACGTACAGCGTAACGTAAGCGTCGTTTCCTAAAAAAACTGTTTTTTTATTTTATTTCATGGAATATTACAACATCATTGCCACTTTCCCTAAACTAAAAAAAAATTAACAATGTCGCTGTTAATTTAAACTTTTTAATTACAAATTAAATTTTCATTTTTTAAAGATTTTTTGACGCTAAATCACCAAATGTGTCAACTTTCTGCATTCTTTTCTAATAACCCAAAAGGGAAAAAATTGACGTCTCAAAATCTTTAACTCGTCTATTGGTTGCCCACGCATTTTGAGGTTTCATAAACCTCAAACCAAAACAATATTGTGTTCCACAAGATAGCAAGAAGTAAAAACACAAAGTCAATACTACAAATTTGAAATAAAAATTGCCATTTAGAACACAAAAATATTTTCGACATCTAGGTACCATAATCTTTTATCACGGGTAAAAAAATTTTTTAATGAAATCTGCTGTGCATATTTCAGTGTATCATGTCAGAATATCATTTCTTGATTTTCCAATCACCACGTGCTCGTGCAAGTTAAATTATATTTTTATTCATTTTAATTGTTTAATTGAAGGAATCCCTTTAATATTGCAAACGACCCAAAAAACTTTGTCTCGCATTGATTGTTTAAAGAAATATCACATTTCATATAACCACGTGCACAAAATGACATTTTTCTAAGTTTTATTTGCTATAGTCATTGACTTATTCTTTTTAAAATCAGAGCTTTTGTAAATGCGATGCCAAAGCGTAATTAAAAGCTGATTTTTTAAGCTACTCGGGCAGATAATAGAATTTTTATTTTTCGCCTACGGATTTTTGTTGATGCCAAAAATCTCATCCAAAAACAACAACATGTTCAGCAAGGATAAAAAAAAAATCGTGACCTTGCTTTAATTAGAAAAGTCTTGCCGCGATTGCAGTGCTTGATGATAAATAGGATGACGAACTAATTAATCGTATTTCACAATGAATGAAAGGAAAAAAAAATTAGAATAGGTCTTTTTAACAAAACTTCTTAGAATAAAACAATTTTCTTTTCTCTTTACTCTCTCGTAAACCGAGAACTCAAAGGGAAAATACGATCATTTCAGAAAAATTCAAGATAAAATTCTTGACGAATCACGATGCTTTAGAACTTTCTGATTTCGAAAAGTCGATTCTTGAAATTTTGTCTATCTATCTGTTAACATATCTCAAGATAGCTTTGAACAAAACAAGTTAGTTTGGTTTAGTTATATTAGTATCTCGTCGTATAGCAACACAAGGGCTATTTTGGGAAGGATCACGACATTTTGAACCGTGGTTAAATGACGAAGGCGACAAATGAGCTGGCACCTCCTCTCCACACCATACCATTGGCTATGATAAGTTTAAAGAGCAACGCATCTCCTTCTTCGGTGAAATCTTGTCCCTAACCTGACACCCTAGGATTCACCAGCCCAGACTTAATCACCAGGCCACGCCACCCTTTGAGGTAAACAAATAATATTCGTTATATGACCATCACCAATTATGTTAATTTTCGAACGAATTCAATTTTCACAAAGCTTGTATTCTATCAGAGAAAAACTAGATGCGATAACTATAAAAATTTAAAAGCTAGATGAGTAAAATTTGGGCAACTGTTATTCTGGCGATCTTTATATATCTGAATATTATAACCCAGAAGCTAATTTTTGTAATTGGTTTTTAAATCCAATTTGTAGATTTCGATCAAATTTTAAAATAAATCCAAACACCGAAGTCTATCCGTCTGATTTTCCAAGTGTAACACGAAATCAAATGCACCAAGGGGTTAGTTATCTGCAAATCAATATATTTTTTGAGTGTAAATGCAATAACAAATTAATAATATTTGGTTTGTAAACTTGCAATTACAATCACATTTCTATATCAAATATATATTTTTTTGAAGGAGGTCGGAAATTTTTCTTATCTCTGAGAGATAAACTCGAACATTGTAATATTCCCCAGGTACCTGAACTCGAATGAACCGGGTTAAGTCAATTAATGACTTTAACATGTGAGGAATATTTGAGAAATTGAATCAACTGATTTAAATGTTTTGAGACGTAATTCCGAATAGTCTTGATTTTCGTTAGTACTGGATAATAATAGTATCTTAGAAATTTTAAAAATCTCGGAAGTCCGAAAATTGAATTTTTTCCATTGATTTTTATGAAAGATTTTGAAAGAAATATTTTCAGCAGTTTTATCTTTGCCTTTAGAGAGTTTATACAAAATGCTTAAACATTCCGGATTCGCCAAAAAATTCCGGGTTTTCAATAAAAATTCTGGATGATCTTATTTTTTTAAAAAAATTCCCCGCTTTTTATAAATAATTAAATAGTTCGCGTTAAGAAATTGTTTCAATTAGAAAAACTCGATATAATTTTAATGATAGATTTTGAATAATTTTCTAATTACTAAATTTTATAATTCATGAAAAGTTAATATTTTAGTTAAGTAAGTAATGATGTGTCATTATCATATTGCCTTGAGTTAAATATATTGTGCCATCTTTATTTTATTAAATACTTTATTTTTAGACAAATACCAATGGCGAAATGACCAGATGCTTCGGAGGGTCGGAACAATTTCGGTTGGACCTAGTACATCTGAGAATATTATCCCTCGTTAGAGTAAATAAAAATCCTTTAATTTAGCGTGAAAGAATCATCTACCAACAACATTTTATTTGGAAAGCACATTTTTGACGGATAATTTATTTGAACCAGAATAACTTAGTTTAATTACCCTTTTTTTTAATTAGTTCCAATGTAGCTACTGATTTGAAGTTAGGCGATGATTATATTCGAACACTGGGATTCTGGACTGTGATCAGATGACAAGGATGGAATTCAAATCTGACACCCATTTCTCCAAACTTTCACACCACAAAGGCGGAAGGAAGATTGATCTGCGATAGATTTAACAGAAGCATTTCAACCAGGTGAAAAAATATATAATTGTTAACTTGTAATTTTTATTAAAAATAAACCACATGAATATGTAGTATTAAGTGTAGAATTTTAGATACAATAGTTTATTTAAATATACAATTTTCTTAATAGTCTTTATAGTGTTATCTAAAATTAAATATTTCAGCTTTCAAAAGTAAGTCACTGTCTATTTTTTCTTATAAATCTCGGATTTTCGTTCCAATTTCATAAAATGATTTCGTTATAAAAATAATCAAAAATTGGCTCGTGTTTGAGAGATCAAATTTAATTTACTTCCTGATAATTGTAACACGTCCGTAATATTTTTTTCAGGCACAAACCAACTTTTTATTTACTAAAAAAAAACAGGAAAGTAAACTATGTCCCCCACGACGATCTCGACATTCCCCTTGGTTCCAAAACACCGCATGGCAGTCTGGATTTATTCGAATGTCTGCCGCGTACCATACCAGGGGCAGTTCAGAAGTACCAGCCGACGAGGTTACTAACCTCGCTACCAGACCCCACCCGGTTATCTGCAAGCCTTAACGGTGATTTGTTGCTTGTTTATTTCGAACTTTCTCCTGGTCGGTTGTTTTGCTTCTTCCTCCCTAGGTAAGGCCTTGCTATTGAGTCGTGATGTCACTACGCCATATTCATTTCACGCTTATTTTTATTATATTTTTGTTCAGTGTTTTGCTGCAAGCCGCTGATTGATGTTGATTTTAATAGACAGGTTGGGAATATTTGCAGTCGCGGTATGTCGTTTCTTTTCTTTTTTTAATGTTATTTAGGTGTACAAAATGGACAGGTTTCGAGGATGCCTTTTAGTGGTTTAAAACAGATGCTTTCAGATGATGATTCTGTCTTAAGATTTGTATGGCATTTTAATGAATTTATTCCGCAATATATATTTTTTTATTTGTCTATAATTACTTAAACCGCGGCTACACCTACATTTATTTGTTCTACGAGTTCTTTTTGTTGGATAGAAGAAACTTTAAAATATTACATTTAATCTTATAAGACTTTAACAGATGGCGCCTTTAAAATTCTCTAATTTAAAATACTTATTGCTTTCTTATTTTAATATTTTATGTAATAATAATAATAATGATGGCAAACATAATATTAAAGCTATTATAAATAATATTTAGATAGTTATCAAATAAATAGTTTTCATGGAAAAAGATTGCATTTAAACAAGGCACGATTTAGCCTAATTGGGGTCCGGGAGGAAAACCTCTTCCCACCCCCTTTGCTGCAGTAATGATGAACCGAACTTTATGGAGGTATCCAAATTTTTCACCTCTTAATAGATATATAACAAGACACACGCCCTCAATAACTAGACCAAATATTGTTCTGTCCATTCTATTAATTTTCTGACAATTCTATGTGCATCCTTTATAGGATATAGCACATCTAAAGAGCCAATATTTGACAAAAATGCTATTTAAATTTAGAATATGAAGTTGTAAAGACTATTTTTAGCAATTTAAATTAACTAACGAAAAATAACACATACAAGTCCAATGCACTCGGAGAAATGGCTAAAAAACAACATGCTAATATCATAGCCCACAGTAACCTTGTAAACATATCGCACTTTGCGGTATACAAAAATTTAGGCTTTTGATTGATTAGCCAAATTAAACCATAGTAATTGCTAAAATTCGGCTTAATTCCGCCCTAGGAAGCCATGGATTTGAGAGATAAAGATTTGTGCGTTTATACGATGGGTTAATGAATAAGCTAACATAAACCTGACGGATTTTACACTGTACTGATATTTCGTTTATAAATCGTTCATCAAAGGATGAAAAGTAAAATAAACTTTCTATCGATTCGGGGAGCTCCTCTGATGTCGGGACCCGAGGCAACTGCCACGTACGCCCCTGCCCTAGTCGGGTCATGCATACAAATCAATATCAACGGTATGAAAATAAAAAAAAAATTGGTTCATGTTTATTTTATTGTAAAAAATATTTTAGGTTTATTTCGCAATCCTCGATTCCACTAACGCGAATTTAAGAGACGCGACATTAAATCAATTATATGAATTTTTAGCTTTAATGATAGGCCATTAATGGATAATGAGGTGTGGGAGCTTCCGAGATCCACATACTTCCAGATTATGAAGTGGCAGGTCTTTAGTTTGTCAAATCAGGAAGAAATAGACCATTGTCACTGTTTTGAAAATTTCATGTGCAGTTTTTTATTGAATGTATTTATCAAAATAACGCAGAAATTATGAAAATACTTTTAATTGAAAACTGCTTTCTAATCATCAATATACAAGAATTAAAATCCCATTTCAAGAATTAGGTTATAGTGCTGCCATCTATCTTTAAAATTTAGAAATTTTTATGAATCGATTCAACTTGTTTGCTTAATTTTGACATCAAGATTTTACAATATTCTAAACTTAAACGTGTATTATTCGAAAATTAAGTCAGTGTTTTTTTCATCAAGTACATTCATTGTTTTTTTCATCATGTACAAAATTAAAAGTCTAATCTAATGATGCAATATAGTACTTAAAATAAATTCCAAACTTATTAATATTTAATTTTACTGTTAACGCATTAGGAGAATGTCGACAGTTGAAAAGCTAAAATATAATTTTATAATATTTTAATGTGCGAAATAAAAAAATCTTATGTTTCAAAATTTAAAATAAAATTGTATTTTTATGTCTGCATAATGTGCCAATTTTTCTTGATTTTCGGCTATTGTTCAAATATAAATATATATATCAAGTCTCCAATAGATTATATTCTTCAAATCATGTTCTTTGTATCTTTCAAAATGATACGAAATTACCAAAAGTTTAAGCTGGCTAATTTCAGTTTTTCATTAAGTGGACTGCAATATTTTTTAAAATCAAACAGCAATTCGAAGGGAAACTATCTATTTGATAAGAGGTTCAACCGACTTCGAAATGTTTCAAATCGAAAACAGTTCAAAGGCTTTCAATAACTGATCACATGTCAGCGGGGTTACAATAAATTTTACAGCTAAAGCAAAGTCAGCGCATGGTTGCAATATATTAACAAAGAGCGCCAACGAAGCGGCAATACAATATTTAATTGCATTATTTTTTATTGCTGAAAGCTAAAGGAAAAGGAATATTTTTAATACCTGTGAAAGTTATAAATCAAATAAAAAATGTTATAATATCTCGATTATTGGATGTTAGATGAGTCAGTAATTAGCTTTTTAACAGTGTAAGGATCATATGGGATGGACTCAATTAAAAAGGTTTCTGTATACAATAAATCAATCTCTGCAAGACAATTGAAAAACACACACAACATAACATGAGTTTCAGTTTGACGGAATCATGCACAAACTCTATTTCTAAATGATCAAATATTATCAATATTCCCAGCCAAATACCTGGTCATCTGAGACAATTAGAATTAAATTAAGTACTTGATCACAACTGCATACGTGCTAGAAATCTTGCAAAAAAAAAAAACCCTTCGACGTTTTTTAGCAGATCGTGCAGGTATATTGAAGAATAATTGTAATACAAAAAAAAGATGTCAGTTTGAAACGGTTTTTTTTCTGGTCATTATATGAAAATCCAACGCACGATACATGATATCGTTGAATTTATTACACTTTGCTTTGGTATTTCATTCACATTCATTTTAATATTTTAAGTAAATGATCGTTAGATTTTCACATACAAAGATAATCCATGTTATTCTACGATCGTGGCAAAAAGTTTTCGTATTCAGTAGACACAGCGATCACAATTTAAGAAGAGATTTCCTTTATTTTGTAAATTCATTTCCCACAAAAAACTTTTATCACGACCAAGGAAAGATTGTCTGAAACGCGAATTGTCATGGCAACTGAATGGCGGCATATACTTCAATTGCATTTATATACAATAGTATTGGGTTGGTGCTTTATTATAGGGGAATAGTTCACCCGTTTCAATTCCGGCAACACTAGCTTATAAGATAAGCCAGGAAGAATTTGACCATCGAATTTCGACCGTAGACGGGGACCGTGGAAGGGGAAGAAAGTTTGATATTTCGAATGCTGACCGGTAACTTCAATGTAGACAATTCAACCCTCTTCCAGTTATTAATATAAATAGTGACTAGGAACCTAATAAATCCTTTAAAAAATTTGATGATGAATTTTTAGGTTTACTTTTTCACAATAAATATTGTTGAAGATGGCCCAATAATATAGTCCGAAGACGCCTGATAATTATACACTAACCCAAAATATATTTCGTTTTTTAGTTAAAGGCCACGTTATTCCTGCTATTTCATACAGGAATCAAATAATTATTGTTGTATTTAGCATACAATGATAATGAAGGAAATTGAAATCGCTTTTTTGGAAAGTAGTTCTTTCCTTTGTCTAATTAGGATTAAAATTTAAAATTTGAAAATAAGGTATCACTACTAATGATTAGGGTTCTTGCAATAACGTACTGCAACGCAACTTTTTTTGAGAAGAATATTCAAAGTTTCAATGAGTAGCTTTTGAATATTTCATACATCTGGACTTGAATAGCCATATCTCGCATAACATGTTAGTAGTCAAAACCCAAAAATCGTACATGGAGATGTGCTCGTGCAAGGAGTGATGGTAGAATGTATAATGCAAAATATTTATTAAACATCCCTTTCACCTTAAGAGAGAGAGAGAGAGAAAGAAAGAAGAGAAAAATGAATTTAAATAAAAAAGAAGATGAAATCTAAGATCGCAAATTTCAAGTTATCGAGAACATTGCTTTTAAGTCATTATTTTACTTAATAAGTCATTAACTAGTAAATCGGTTTGAAGCTAGATCTATTGGTCTCCGTCACTCTATATATAGACATAGGTATATACATATAATGATATATATTTTTTAAATTTCATTTTTAATTTTTCCTGCTGGCAAACAGTTTTGGAGCTCGACCGATTTTGAGATGAAATAACAGCTTTGATGTCGTAGTTCTAAGTCAACCACTTAAACACGTATCTCCTTTCAAAGAAGCATGCATAATAATAATAATGCAATACAGGGAAACAGGTGAAAAAAATATGCAATTAAAAGATGTTGATGAATGTTGCCATTTATGCTTCCTACATTGCCTACGTGATTTCGATATTCAATTATTCGCTGCCTTCAATTATTCACAAAAACCTTAAAGAAAAAAACATGTTCTCACATGATAAAAAGAAAAAAATAAAGTGACGAAATTATTTTTGAGCATAATTTTACCTAATTTATTGAAAATTCAAAAAAAAAAAAAAAAAAATCAAATAATCCAAATTTTGACTGTAAATGGAAGTAAAATTTAAACAATACAATTATTATAGTATATAGAATTTTATGCTATCAGGTAAAAAGAAATCAATTATATAATATTAAAAGGTTCATATATTGCCACGGTTACTTGATAGACCACAAATAAATTTAAAGACAAGCAAATTATTTTTGAGTATTAGTGGAATTTGTAATAATGCAAACGTTATCAATTCTACACTTTTAAGTTTTTAATAAATTAAATACAATAATTTACGTAAAACTGAGGCAAAAAGAAAAAAAAATTAAATCGACAAAATTTGAAGCATTAAAAGACTACAATTAAATAGAGAAATTTATACTATTTTCTATATAATATTACATACACATCTTTATATTTTTTCATTTTGCTATTAACAGTAGAACAGAAAATAAATCCAGGTAGATTTTAAAAATGCATTATATAATATCCAAAATTTTCTTTTAAAATTAATAGCCAATATTTTAAAAAATGGCAATATTTGGGATAATCAAAAAATTACAAATTAATTTAGACATGCAACAGTATAATAAAATTTAATTCCAAAGAATAGAAATTTTATTGTGCAATAAAATTGCACAGTTTAACATGTTCTGAGACCTTCAGTGTTGAAAACCACCCACAAAAATAAGAACAGCGGGATAGTAATAAATAGATTATTAGACGGTTTCATCCTCTGGCTTCCAGAACACTGGGGTATTGGGCTAGAACATGTTTTAGTGTCTGGGTCCGGGTAGTTGGGCATCTTTTCGCAAACAGCTTGCACTTGGTCGCCAGCTGCTCGCCAAATATAAGCGTAAGTGACGTTGGCGGCAAATGCTCCGCAGCTCTCCGACATCACATTGGATGTACATTGCAGATAACGCGCCAAAGGGCTGTAAGGGAAAAACTATATTACACATTTGGTTGATGAAATTTTAAATAAAACTATTTAAAAAAGTTTCAGAGTGAGGCGTGATTTATACTGAAAGTAAATAAATAATGGGAAAATTATGAATCTTGTGATACATTCGCTTTTCAGAGTTACAGAAAGCTTCTTAAAATTGGACTTTTCAGTTTAAACTGCATTATTTTATGAAGGCAGGGCATCCACCAAAGATATTTAAATCTAAATTCTGAGTGTGTACGTATATCGGTTATTTAAATAGATTAGAATTATATTAAATCTGTCAAATAAAATATGCCTAACTGCACAAGCATTGGAGAAAGTAGGGACATAACAAGCACACATGAAATTAAGTGTATAAGCACAATAATTATACTTTTGAAGATAACAACGATATGATACAATCAAGGTACAAGGACAAATTTATAAAAAAATACAAGAAACAAGAACAACAAGAATACTAGAACATCGGGGCATGAGGACAACAAACATTCTTATAAAGATAACAAGAATACGATATAAGCGAGGTATATGGACAACAAATATACGATAAACTCATAGTACAGGGACAAATATAAGAGTAGTATGCCTGTAAGAACAACAAATATACTAGAAAATCAAGGAAAGAACACCCTCGTTTATTCACAAGAAAATTAAATTTTGGAGTTGTACTCTTTTGGAATTGGTTTACCAGTTTAACCTCGTATTTTTATTCTTGGTCGGATGACGGGAAAGATACTTGGAATACATTTTTTGCACCATTTGGGGTGGAAGAGCAAACCCATCACGTCAGACCCATATGGAAGATTCATGGTGCCATGCCTCCGTACAGGATGGATTTCAGGTAGAATCGGGTTAGAGAAAATAATTATATAACATGGAATAAGAGGATAACAATGGCAAAAAGTAGATCACAAGTAGTGGCCTCGAAACCGAAACCATAAATACCAACGGCAATCAAATTACGATCATAGTATTTTAAGTCCTTTATCTAAATCTGAAAACTTCGGCAAGGTATAAGAAAGCACAATAAATTATAAAAAGTTTCATTTGAAACTTAAAAAAATGAACAGAACAAAATGTCTACCATACACCAACACCTTATTGATTAGAAAACTTTTTTTTATTTTTGAAAGTGGAGAATATTCTAATCTTTGTCAACACAAGAGTTCAAATAACTGCTCTAAATACGATAAATAATTTACCCATAGTGAATAATAACGTTATTTCTTTTTTTGTGTGTGATACTAACCAATTTGTCAAAACAGCAATATTTTAATGAATTCTAATATAGTTATTTATTATATAAGTTTCTGCCTCGGGTTTACATTCTTCAAATTGTTTGTTGTTTTGAGAAAATAATCATAAAAATATGGAATAATAAGAGGATAACAAGAGCAAAAATTAGATCACAACTCTGTTCTTCCGGATTACTAATATTCAGTCATAATACAATATGCCACCCTTTACTGGGTCACTAATTTGATATTACTTATTGGTTCCTGTTGCATTCTAGTGATATAACGATAAAACATATAAAATATAAATGATAAACCACATTTATAGCAGGGTAAACGAAAACAAGTTTGCATTCTGAACCTTTAATGTGTAACGATTGAGATCGCGGTACAAACCTGCGAAGTTTGGGCCTTTAGCCGAGTAATATACCGATCAAGCAAAAGGGACCCTTCAGCTTGAAGGATATTATCTGACTTATAAGACTGACGCTACAGTACTCCCCCACCAGTGAGTCGGACGAGAGACGAACGATTTTTTGAAAACGCCAAGCGTATGGCGAGCATGCGAGTTCGTTGGTGCGACGAGTTAGCAACGGCTTTTTAGTGTGTTGAGTAAGAGACGGCTTTTGGTGCGTTGAGTTAGCGACGGCTTTGTTGGCTGGTAGATGGTGCCACGACTGCTGCGGAAGGCTGCGTTGTCAGGGTCACCAATGTAGCGATTGAAGGTCGCGGTACGAACCTGCGACGTTTGGGCCTGTAGCCGAGTATCATACCTATCAAGCAAAAGGGACCCTTCAGCTTGAAGGATATTTTCTGACTTATAAGGCAGAGGCAACAAATGCTCGTAAGGAGGAGGGTAGGAAATAAAAATTAGTCAGGCATATAGAAATTACAACCAGTTTCTTTAAGCATTATTATAGTTTCAAGACCTACCAGCAGGTAATTATCTCTCTTTCCATCAAACTTTTGCTCGATTTTTCCAAAATATGCATGACCGGCATCAAGGACACTCCGGACTCCTCGGCGCAACAGTCCATCTTCGCCTTGTTCTCCATTATGCAAGTCGATACACTAAGAAAGGCTAAAATAGAAGTAACAGAAACACATTTAATAATCATTTTAATGACCACAGATGTAAAATAAGAAGTACAATAAAAGAACATAAAGTAAGTTCTTCAATCTTTTCACTTTCATTAGCTAGAACCTCTAATGAATACATCGCATTCCAGCAGATGTACATAAAAGGGGTTTCAACAAATACTTGCCAATATTCATTTCTGCCTTTGATTTTTTTTTGAAGATTACACATTATACCTGTCTCACAATTTTATTACACAAAAGAATAGGGGGAACAATAAGAAATAAAAGATATAAAGAACATAAAAGAATAACATAAGAATAGGGGAGAAAAAATCGCTATAAAAAGGAATAAAATGTTAACAATTTTTTAAAAAATATTTTGCTTTCTGTAGGTGTTCAGCATTTTCGTTTATTTGCTTGTCAAATTAATGAATCTCAATTTTTTTTATGTCTGTACTCTGACAAATACAAAGCATTCCAAAGATGTTATTTTATAACCTATAATATTAGTGAATTTTTGAGAATTAAATCTTATTTAGCTTTACATAGAGAAACAGGTTAAACGAGGCTTTATTATAACTAATATTACAAAAAATATATGCATGCAATGTAAAAATAAATAAGTTAAAATAAAAATTATATTCGATTAATAAACCTGAATTCTGATAATTGTCTTGAATATAGCAATGTATCAAAATAATTTTAATTAAAATTTTTAATCAAATACTTCTATGATATTCTTTTATTAGATGAAGTCAAAAAATATGTTTAATCTGTGAATTTATACGAAAGATTTCGTTATGAATAAGCTTAATATAAAACCAAATGAGCGTTTTCGATTTTTTTAAAATTTGTATTAAGGAAAAGAGAGAGAGAAAGTAAACCTAAGATCACATATTTCAAGTTATCATATAAGAACATCATTATTTTTCTTATTTAATTTAAAGCATTAAGTAATCTAAACTAGTTTGAAAAAAATACTAGTAAGAGCAGGTCTATCTTTTAAAAACGCGTCTTCTTTCAAAGAAGCACACACGATAATAATGCAATACTGGTAAAAACAGGTAAAATTATATGCGATTAAAAGATGTTGAGGGTTTTTGCCATTTATGCTCATTGCCTACGTGATTTCGAGCTTCAATTATTCATTGCCATTATTTATTCAAAAACCCCTAGCGGAAACAACATCATGCTCTCACATGGTAATAGATGAAATTTTAATTCCGGCCTATAAATATACGAAATGTGTAATCTAAAATTTTATTACAATTTGCGGTTCAGAACCTGTATATTAAATAGAAAACACAGAAATCGGATGGTTCCCTGAGAATGGAACCCATTAGTAATTTAATCATCTATTTCTTTATTGAGGATCATTTTCTTTTAAATACACATATTTACATCACATATCTATATTTACCAAAAGTGTTTCATTTCGTTACTTTTTAAGTTATCCAGCACTGGAGTGATTGTTTCAGCTAAGAATTGTACATAAAATTTCTCTTTGTAATGCAAAATTGTGGATAAAAAAACAACCCTCAGAATTAATAACAGTGTTTAGGCATGAAAATGTATTGAATTCACTCCATAATTCAGGACACTAATCCATCAGAATTTTTTTAAAAATAATACATGAGTTCATAAGAAATTGGCAGTTAGCTTTTCGTTTAAATTGAATATCTATTACAATAATTCACTAAAGTGTCGAGTACAGATATAACCTTGAACTACAATCATTTATTGACGTACACAAACAGATAAGAATGAAGCAGTGCACAAAGAATGAAGTAATGCTTGATACATTGAAATATTAACAAAACTATGCTAAAAGCTAATGCATTTATTACATGCATCCTTCATGTTGAATTCTAAAAAAATTGCCCTCATGACTAGAGCTGAAAGTTTTTCTTTAATAAAAACATCAATATATAGGGAAACTAACAAAGAATCGCACAAATCTGATTGAACTTGATACTCATATAATCGATATATTTCAAAAATGATTCGTTAGTAAATAAAATATATCCAATTAAAGCAATTAAAATTGATACATTTAAGACCGAAAAATTCATATAGAACACAATTAATCTTATAACCAATTAAAATTTTTTTAAGAGTAATTATTTTCGACTATTATGACACCGAAAAGGCAACAAACTATTAAAAGGTAAATATTTAAAAAATGTAGAATTAAATTTTTTTTTATTAAAACAGTACAAATATATTTAGAAAGCGCCTATGCTGCTATTGTTAAAAATACAGTGTAACATAGCCCTAAGCAACCACAGTAGTACTAAAATAGAAACAAAAATAGAAATGAAAACGAGCAAACACGAAACGAAAGTAAAGTAAAGGAAATCCGGCCTGAAGACTTTCTCATGGGCCATCATCAGGCAGGGATCCCCCCAAAAGGGATTTTTTTTTCTGCAAAAGGATTTGTTAATAGTCTAGAAAAGAAAATCCGATATGACCCGAAAAACTCCACAAAGTCTAAGGCATCGAATTTACTAAAATAGAGAGAAAACAAACACAGAGCCATGTAATAAACAACCAAAGTATAAATTCAACAAACAATAATAAACGATGAAATATTAGAAATAAGAAAGTCAAGCACATACCAGTAGCCGTAGAGTAACATATGTTTCTAACAAAGGTGCCTTCATTTGAAGACGCCAGGAGAAATACGTGACACAGTAGAGGAAATGTCAAGAGAGGGGGAAAAGGCAACATTTTTTCCCCTCTCTTGACATTTCCTAATCTAAATCATAGCAAATTCATTCTAATCTAGTAAATCATTCTAATCTAAAATCGTTCAAATAAATCATTCTAATTTTTATCTTAATTTAGCCCATATTAACTTCTTTCTAAAATGTTGTATTATTTCCAGATCCAATTTTTATTTTATTAATTCTAAATGCACTCAATAAAATTTCGACAGTTCCCAAGTTTCTCATTCCCCGAGTGAAGGGATATAAGTCCCATATGCTTGCAATATTCTTTTATAAATACCTAAGAGCCTCCTAACTAAATTGACAAGTGTCAAAGAAATCCCTATTAAAATCTCATAGTATAATTACTGAATGGAAAAAATTAGGTCACTTCGTTCTGTGTCACGATGTAGACTGACTTAATTCGCACAACTTATTCTTTGTGAGTAAATTATGTCTCCAGGAGTAAATAAATCAAAGTTTTAGAATTTCAAAAGTTTCTTCCATTCGATTACGCAATTGCTAACATATGTTTAACACACACACTCACGGACTGGAAGAAATAATTATTACGAAAATTGATACTGAAGCCGAAATACAGAATGAATCAGAAGTTAAATTAAAAACAAAAAGCGATTAACTTCAAACATTCTGAAGAAATTAAAGATGATTCAATTTCACAAAGCAACTTCAACATACCATCACTCATATATCCCGGCGTGTTGTGGCCGTCTCCGCAAAGCGTGAAGAACATGATTTCGGCTTCGGAGATAAAGATGGGCATCATCTCCAGCTGACGGGCAGGTAAACAGTTGCCTCGGTACAGGTGGGACGAGCAGTTGTAGCCATGCAGGGCCTGCCTAGGATTGGAACAGAAAAAAATGGCACTAAAACTCCACAATGTATTTTATGTCGCAATGAAAAGTTACAGCATTCAAATGCATAGATATAAACGACTGATTTTATTAATATCTGATATTGCTAATTTGTATCTAGTTTCATCCATAAAACTTTTTACTATTGTAAAGATTCAGCTCCCTTGCCTTAAGGTACCTGTTTGATCACTGTAACTTTCCCTGGTTCTCATACTAGATAATTGGAATTTCCGACCAGCTGGGTCATCAATTGTGTAACAACTTTACGTTGCTAAGTGCCTCCAGATTGCCACATGGGGAATTCTCTCCCCAAATGGAATCATTTGGCCATCAATCGAGTCCAGATAAAGAACCACATATGTGTTTATAACCGTTCCAAGGTAATAAATCGTATCTTAAAAGCGGAAGGGTGTCAAACCCTTCTAATGTAATTTTCTTTTCATTGTGAAGGGTCAGCTTACTAGGGAGGATCATTAACGAATAATTCCACGGTCAACTGAAGACGGTTGAGATTTTTTTCAAAAGAACTATTGGGTAACAGGAAGCTCAAGTGCACCAATGTGAAAATGAGAGGCAGAGTTTTGACAGAAAATGAAATGCAACATTTTTGGAAGAGAGGGGAAGTTCTTCGGAGAATCTTCGTTTTGAAGGAGGTGAGGAAAGCTTCGTGTGATTCGGGCTTCTGAATTAAGATCCAACTGACGGAGATTGGTGGATTTCCCTGTAGTAGCCTGATGCAATATTATGAAGCTTTTTCTCCGGAATTAATAGAGGAAATATTCATGTATAACTATCAACTATGATGTGAATATCATCAATCATATTAACCTAGATGAGAATGAGTTGTTTTTATGTACATAAGGCTGTAAATAGAGAAATCGTTCTTGAACGCTACCCTCTTATTGGATCGGACAGGATCCAGTCATTACACTCAGGATATGGATAGCTTGAAATTTTTTACTTGTCTTTTTTTTTTTCGAAAACAATAAATGTGACATTCACAATTGTGAATGTGAACTAATATTTAAACATTTATGGTTTTAAATCCCATTGTTTACAAAGCATATAATGAATTCCAAAATTAAATCGGCGGCACGCTTTCGTCGTTTATTCTGTAAGCTTAGAATAATATTTTTTTGCCTTTAAAGAATTTTTAATTATAAAACATGAAATATGATAGAATTACTAATCTTGATTTAATAAATTTTTTAAAAAAATATGAAAAAAACTGCGAGGAAAATAGTTAAAACGACACTTTTCTTATTTTCCCGCCAAAAATTTTCATTTCCTTCCCCCACACCAACTGAGTAAGATATCAGGAAGTAATAAATTATGATTTGTTTAGAAAGAAATGCGCGAAGTCAGTTGGTTTTCATTTATAGATAACGGGAAGTTTAAAAAAGAAAGAAAATGGTTGCTTTTATTAGTCTGTATGGATATTTAATTTATGCCTGCTCAAAATAAAGTCTGTGCAGGGAAGAAAAAAAAGAAAAAAAAAAGGTGTGTGTGTGTGTCACCATTATTTCCTCTGTGCGCGGCATTTTCGAAGCTGTTTTTAAACTTTCGCATGCATCTCTTGAAAACCAATTGTGTCTTTACTTGTTTAGTGTGTTTACATTTATGAGAATTTGAATCTCCTTATTCTATAAAAAACGTAGAATTTTAGACCTTTCTCTCCACCATGTAAGTAAAATATCAATTCCGGGAAAATCATTGCAGGGATAGAAAGAGAAAGATAAGAACAATGAACAGAACATCTGAAGAAAATCTATTATAATAAAAATGCAACTCGAAATGCGTTGCTAAGCGCAAAACTGGAGAACGGCTCGACCGATTCGGCTAATTTTTATTTTAATATTTTCGTTAAGACACGAGGATGGTTCTTATGGAAAGAAAAAATTAAAAAACTGCGTGGAAAATAGTTAAAACGACACTTTTCTTACTTTCCCGCCAAAAATCTTCATTTCCTTCCCCCACACCAACTGAGTGAGATAGCAGGAAGTAATAAATTATGATTTGTTTAGAAAGAAATACGCGAAGTCAGTTGGTTTTAATTCATAGATAATGGGAAGTTTAAAAAAGAAAGAAAATACTTGCTTTTATGCAGCTGATTATACTGATTAAAAACATTCTTCTCAACGGACGTGAATATTATTTTCTTCGTTTTTATTCGATGGTGTTTCATTTTTTAATATTGCTATCGATTGTGTTCTGATATAAAGTTTTTTTGTTGTTCTTAAAGATAAAAATTCTTTTTTTTTATAAATGCGACATTAAGAGCCCTTAATGTTTTCATGTTATTATTAAAAGGATTTATATATTAAACGATTCTTTTTTATTAATTTTTTTTTGGTGTTTAGTCTGTATGGATATTTTATCTATTCCTGCTCAAAATAAAGTCTAGGCAGCGAAGAAAAAATAAATAAAAGGAAAAAAGGGTTTGTAGGAAGAAAAGTTATAAAGAAAAAAAATATAGATAGAAAAAAAGGACTTGCAGAAAAAAAGGAAGGGAAAAAAAGAAACGAAGGATGTGTGTGTCACTATTATTTCCTCTGAGCGCGGCATTATAGTTTAAAGATAATAGAAACGACAATTATGTGTGAAACATTAGAGTACTTGCACTGGCACTCAATAAAACTATCTAAATTCAGTCAAAAATTAGAGAAGCAACCGCCTTTTACTTTCAATTAAATTATTTCAATAAATTTGCAATACATATTTAGTAAAAAAAGAAAAAGGAATTACTTTTCGGAAGGAAGTACTTGAGTATTTTACGGACTATTTTCTTTTAACAATGTACTCGCATTTATCCAAATGTCATCGATATTCTGAATAAAAATTGCGTTCGAATTCCCTTCAAACATTTCCAACTGTACCTGGGAATCTGTATAAAGTCTAAAACTGTATATGCAAATACCAACTACCTTGATTCATAATAGTAATGGGGAAATAATTTAATCATATGATAATTAAATCATATGTTAAATGATTGATTCAGCCATATAACTGCAATATTATTTCATTAGCCGCAACTTTTTATTTTCTTCAGTTGGTGTGGGGGAAGGAAATGAAGATTTTTGGCGGGAAAGTAAGAAAAGTGTCTCTCTAACCATTTTCCTCGAAGTTTTTTCATTTTCTCTCTCCATAAGAACCATCCTCGTGTCTTAACGAAAATATTAAAAAAAATTAGCCGAATCAGTCGAACCGTTCTCCAGTTTTGTGCTTAGCAACGCATATTTGCGATCCATTTTTATTAATATACATTAATGCGGCATAAAGAGCTCTTAATGTGTTTATTTTATTCTTGAAAGGATTTATGTATTAAACAATTCTTTTTATTTTCTAAGTGCTGTGAAACACATACGTACGTTATTAGGCTAAAAAAGCCCAATAACTTGAGACAGTACGAAGTCTGTCGGGGCAGCTAGTAATACTATAAATGAGTTATATGATTATCAAAATTTATTTGGTTTAAAAATATTTTGGTGAAAAACCTGTTATGAGACACAGCTACATAAAATATTATATGAAAATTTTAGCGAGCATTAATACTGGCGAACCGACTGGTCGCCAAAGGCGGCTATTTTCAAATAAGATAGAACCAGCTTGAATTATGAAGTATTATCTTCACCTTATAATTTTAATTTAATTTTTCCCCAAGCAAGTTTTTAAATTTCTTTGCAACATTTATCAATCTAACTGACCTCCATGCCTCACAACCAATTTGATTAAAGAAACCGAATTTAAAAGCAAGTTGTTTTTTAATATTAAGCGAAATTACGCCTAATAAGCAATAAATAGTTATATCTATTTATTATTGACAAATTTCATATATTTACAATAATTAGTTATAAAATAAGTTTATTCACTGAGTACATTTTCCACAATTTAATTCTTAGTATACCACATTAGAAAGAACAGTACTCGCTAAAAATGAGATTAAAAATCCTATTCAATTCTATTCTGTTGAAAAGTGCCAAATTGCAAATGTGCGAAATTGAATAAATTGGTATGGGGACCAATCTCACTATCTTTTTCTCCTAAATCTGTGGTTTCCATCCTATGGGGTACAAAATGGTCTATACATATTTGTCATTAGATGTTATTTCCTTAAAATTAAAAACGAAAAACACCAGGTAAGTAATTCTTTTGGAGAAGACTACATGAAAGTGAACGCAGAGAAAATGGAGGAGGGGGGGATTCGGCCTTACAGGAGCATCAGAAGAAATACTCTCAGTATCATCAAAGCTCCAATGAAAGAAGTATGCTCATTGTTATGGAAAATACTCTTTAATATTGTCACTTTATAACTTCAGGCTAATTCATTATCTCACTAATACAGAAAAATATCTCTTTATTTTAATTAATAGCCAAGATATGTAAATGTAGGCATTCTAAGATTATTCATTTATATTATATTTTTCATGATTTATATTTATTCCTTCATTTATATATTTAAGAATAAGAGACTTTCTTAGTCATAAATCAAGATCACTGTGGTATTTCTACAATTAGCGGCATCGCAATTGGGGAAAAACCACCGTAGAAGAACCAGAACTCAATAAATCTGTTAATCTCAAATATAATTTTAATTAATTTTCAGATGCCTTAGAGGAGGCATTGGACTGCTAAAAAGCCAAAAATGAAAAAAAAACCCTTAAAATTTAAAGCATCTGAAAGGCAAATAATGGGATGAAAATTCAATAAAAGCATGAGAAAGAGTTAAGAAATAAAACCTATATTTGTCAATTAACGCCGGGGAATCATGTGGTTATCAAAATAATAGGACACATCAGAAGCAATATAAGAATCTTTATTATTAAAGCGTAGGACTGGAATTCACGTGGGACTAAAATCATACAGCTGATTAATAAAGTTTACAGGGACGTTGTACTATTCTGCATGGAGATATTGTGAAAGTTCAGAGAAATATGCAGCTGGAGGATATTGCCAATGTAATACGCAGTTATTATATTGCTATTTAAAAGAAACAAATTTACACCAAAAGAAATACTTGGCCATCTAAAACTTTTCTAAACATATTTCTAGTGATCCCTTTTTTCAGAAGATTGGCTAAGAAGAAAACTACAATCGTCTATCCATACTATGATAGGGCCACCTTCATTCCTGATAAATGGAAATATCATATGATTGTGAAGTTTGCTCTCCAAATGTGTATCCGTCCTGTTGTGAGGAAAAGTGTAAAACATGGATTTGTCTGTACATTTTTTTTACATATCAATCGACCAGGTTTTGTGGTTTTGCAGTTGACGTTTGGCATTAACGTCGGTGCTTAATGATTTGGGAAATGCTAATCTGTCATGAATTTTCTGTTTAGGGAGACCCTTTCTGATTGTAATTATTGACATTAGAGAATCTAGCCATATTGATTCAGGTTTGCGGTCTCATTGGCTACCATTACTTTTTTTTAGACACCACAATCTGCTTCAATACCCATCGGTCTCTTCCCTTTAGTTTCCCTTTACACCTACTATTTTGCTTTTCCGAGTTCATCTTGCCGTGCTATGGTTTGCTGTTATGACTTTAGATACATTACCTCAAGAAATACCTAAGCGCTCGGACTTTTCAAACACAGTTACATAAGCTGGTCGAGCCTCTACAATTTGGATTCTCTGAAATTCCGCAATGACTGACAGTTTAAAATTCAAAGACATACATAACTTCATTACATGTAGGCATTCTAATATTATTCATTAGCGGTACATCATTACCAATTTTAATTTTATAAAAAACAGGTAGCTAAGTTATATTTTAAATTTACGAAGCACATTTTTAAACGCAACTTTCATTCATGGGCGTTTTTATTATTTTTATAGCTATTGATATTTTCTACTGATGAAACACTTTATTTTTATTTTAAAAAATTGCACTAAATATGTAAAATTTATGCAGAATATAGTACAGATGTAATGCGTTAACGATTTAACTTTTGTGGCCGTTGTACCTTATGCAAATATGTGTTTGACTTAGAAAAAATTATAAAGGCTACTGTAGTCAGACAAAAAAGTTATACAGATGGTAATAAAAATTAATTTATCTCTGAAAAAAAGATTTTTATATTTGAGAAATCTAAAAAACAGTAAGTTATATATTATATTTATAAAAAAAAACAATTGTCCATTAAAATAAAGTATATTTAACTGCCATTTATAGTTTATATTTTTATCGGACGTCTATTGTTTATAAGAAGTTGCCCTCAAGTTTATAACAGTGTGGCAGAATTGTTACGATATTGGACCATTGCTACTATGACAAATATTTCAAAATTTATTTTAATAAAAGTTTTTAAATGCTATTAGCATTTGTTAAATTATTTGTCGAATATGCAAGAATAATACTGTAATTTATACTTTTATGTTTTAATTAATATCAAATTAAGCAATTTATCCTTAGAGTAAAAGTAGTTTTTCCTTCCATGATCCCTCCATCTGTCCAGCCATCATTTGAAGAAATCCCATTAATTGAATTATAAAGTGACCAGAATCTCAAACCATCATTATTAGAACATCATTAATATCGTTTTGGATCAATGTTTGGTAATAATAGTTTTCCAGAAATTACAAAATTGACCTTGAAGCCTTAATATAGAGGAAAAAAAATGTGAAATAGGGTACTTCCAAGTTGAAGCTTTTAAGTTTTTGATACAGATATTGACTCCCCAGAGGGCGACATACAGTGTCAAAAATCCCACTGAGGTATTTTTAAAAATTGAAAAATGATTATATAGTTTCCTTTATTTACAGGCAATGTAACTATTAGAAAATTTCAAGACGCGTAATAATTAGACATCAAACTATTTTATTTCTTACTGACAGTACAGTTTCCTATGCCGACGAAATTTCCCTTCTTTCAGCTATGGTTTGGAACGAACGCTGAACCAGGAACGAAGCCGCAGAAAATCCTCACAATAACGCGATTCCCGATCCCATCACCCAAGAGATGTCACAACTCACTTGCAGAGTCCGTCCAGCACACCCACGTCATCGGTGAAGGGGAGAGCCGTCAGTCTCATGAAAGTCTGCAAGTCGTCCAGGCAGTCATCCGCAGGTATCTTGCTGCAGTCCTCGGTTGGGGGTGGAGGCGAACCCACTATCACGGGACCTGGAAGACAGCCGGAGAACTTATTGGGAAACGACAGCAATACTACCTTTACTTACACTAAAGGTGAATGTATATGGGTACTTTGAAGCTCTTGATCTATACATCTTTTTTTCCAAATTTGGCACAAATATACATTGAAGAGGAGGAATGTACACCTCGGAATGGGAAACTACAACAATACTATCTTAACTAACACCAAAAGTAAATGTGTTTGTGTACTTTGGAGCTTTTGATTTATACATCTACCAAATTTGGCACATATATACGTATTGAAGAGGAGAAGTGTGTAGCTCAGAATTATTTTTTTTTAAATTTTAAGCAGAATTTCAATTAATTAAAAAATAATACCTTTTTTGGCCTTTTTCCTTTATAACTTTCAGAAATATGATGCAAACAAAAAGAAAATAGTTCATATCATTTCAAAAAAATATATAAAAAAATATCTTTTAAATGATATCAATCCTATAATCCCATAATCCTGCGAATTTTTTTCTGAATTTTGGCAATTATTTGAAATTAATTTTTTGCCTGATTCCCAACAATAGATTACTTTGTTGCCCTAAAATCAAACCGTTTTCATCGTTTTATCCAATAATCAATTGCATGATTTTCTTTTTTATAGTTAAAAGCTAATGAAAAGAACTTTTGTTTTAATATATGAGCAGTTTACAAAGCAAGTAACAAATTGTAGTTACGGTACTACTAAATGTAAAAGACATATGAATCGATTATTTTTGTAAATGGAATTATGACTGGTCGTCATTAAAAAAACAATGTGCATAATACAAATTAGTTTTAATTCCTGCCAGTTTGGCTGAATCCTTAATTTACATCTAAAGATTAAACATAACCTATATTCACCGTGAAGCAGGTGGTCGTCAGAGACGACTAGTTGATAATAAAAGTGATCAATATGCCGATAAAATTATGATTTCTGTAAATATGAAGGCGGGTTTCAAGCTTGTCTTATGTGGAAAGTTAAAAATTAGAATGTTTTACAATTTTGAAACGGTTATAATTACGTTTATAATGTATTACAATTATAAAGTTATATTATACTACTAAAGTATCTCTTCTTTAATTCTTTAATATCTAATAGTTTTAAATAAAGAGAAGTAAATATGTATACAAAAAAAATGAAATCTATGATCGCAAATTTCAAGTCATCCTGTCGGAACATTATTATTTTTAAGCCATTATTTGTCTTAGTTCATTTAAGTCATTAAGTAGCTTAAAACAGTTTGAATAACCAATACTGGGGAAAGCAGATCAGCCTTTAATAAATGCGTCTGCTTTCAAAGAAGCATACGTAATAATAATGCAATGCTGGTAAAAGCAGGTAAAAAAATAAATGGGATTAAAATATGATGATGAATATTGCTATTTATGCTGTATGCAATACCTTCACGATTTCGAGCTTCAATGATTCAAAACCCACTAACGAATCAACATCATGTTCTCACGTGATAATAATTCTGAAACTAGAATAACTAATTCCAATCTTTCACTTTATCATAAACGAGCAAAATAAAAGAAAAGAATTAAAAACCTAAAATTCATTTAACGTCAATAATAGCGTTAATTTATTCATGGTAGCCCTCCATTATTTTGTGTCCGTATTTGTTAACAATTTTTTATTGAAATTAAATACGAATTTTCTAATATGATTTTCTTCACAGAATTCACAATGGATTAGTTATTTTAGTATGCAATTACTATTCGTTATAGTAAAAGAAAAGTTCTTTTTTTAAAAAAAATGAAATATATAAATTTAATTCAGTGACATTATAAAAGATTAACAGTCAAATCTTTTAAAAATTATTAACGCATCAGAACTATTCAAATTCGTTGTTTTACTCAGCTTATTTCTAAAAAATATCTAAAACTTTGAACTAGAAACCAAAAAAAAAAATCATCCTGCAGAAAGTGAGCTCACCTGGTGCAAGGGCGATGAATTGTGGAACAACGTGCGCAATTGCCACACAAAGAGGAAACAGACCTGGAATGAATCAAAGGCTTAAAATTTAAAAAAATGAAATATAAGATTGCAAGTTTCAAGTTATCATGTGAGAACATTAATAAGTGTCTAGTCACTATTTGCCTTAATTAATTGAAGTCATTAACCAGTTTCAACAGGTTTTGAAGCAATCACAAGACTTCCCTATCGGTCTTTCTCTCTCTCTCTCAATCTCTCTCTCTTTATCTATATATATATATATATATATATATATATATATATATATATATATAGGATATCCTACAGAACTATTTTAATTAAGCAACATCTGCCTTCGTCTTGTTTTGTCCCGTTGATATATGAAGTTGATTTGTCCCGATGATATATGAAGGCTACGAGGTAATATATATTTCCAGTCATAATGTTTCCCAATCTCTAACGTCCTCCTAGAGGAAATAATCTAACTTTCTGATTATTAAAAAACTCCATGTTTTAATTCTTTTTAATATTCCCCTGTAAATACTACCCCTGTAATTATTCCCCTTTACCTTTAAATAAATTCTTTTATTTTTTCTAAAGAAGTCTCTTCATCCTACGTTTGTATTATTTAAATTTTGGTTTAGAAACTAACCCGTAAATATTTAAAAACCCCTAGACATAACGTCACTAAAACCCTGCTATCTGAAGAGTCTAATTTTTCGAAGATTTATTTAGACTCCC
>JAOUZG010041477.1:7460288-7476436 GCA_026289955.1 Argiope argentata
TGTGATAAGCCAGGCATATAAAATAGATATATTTTTTATGCTGCTTCAACATGCATATTATAAAAAATATATCTTGTATATTGCAAATTTTATAATTGATTTTTTTTGCATCTACAAAATGATGCGAAATCAAAGTATTATGCAAAACTCGTTTCGGAAGTCAATACGGAGTCGAGTAAAGCAATGTCAATTCTTCAGATTGAACACATTTGGAGGTTTTTATAAATACTAATAATGGTTATACAGCAGTATCGAAGCTAAATGTCTATTCGATTAATGCAAAAAATACCATTTATGTTTAATAGTATGATTTGCAATATTATTCGAAATTAAGAGCAGATTTCAATAAAAAATAATCGCTTTTTATTGATTTAACTTAATTTATTCAATTAAACTAAAACTGAAATTCAAGATTTAGTACATTTTTACGAAGTAAAAGTGACAGCATGTAATTTGACATAGCATTTATTATACCACGATACGAATTCGGATAGCCACAGAAGCTTGTATTCTGAAATAGCGAAAGATGAAGCAATAAAAATTTAATAGATAAATTTAGATGACAATTTTTAACACTGTTATTGTAAAGATAGAACACAGTCTTGTGTGTAAATTAATCATTGATGTAAAAACATTAGACCTATATAAATTTAAAAAATGTTCCAAAAACTATGTGAAGTTTTATAACAAAGATGGGGATGAAAACCTTATCCAGAAATTTAGCCTGAAACAGGACTTGATTACGATTAAAAGGGATATAAATAACGCACAAAATGTACTTTTTTTAAATCCTAAATACCAATTATAATGAATTATTTATAAATTCATATACTATCTGTGTTTAAACTTTTCTTTATTCTGTCAACTTACTACAAAGAACTCTGAGCACTCTTTCAGAAAATTAAAATTTATTAATTTTTATCATTTATCTTATTATGTGAGAACTTGATGTTGTATTTGTTAGAGGTTTTTGAATAACTGAAGCTTGAAATCGCGTAGTCAATAAACAAAGCATAAATAACAATATTCATCATCTTTTAATATCAAATATTTTTTGCTTGCTTTTAGTAATATTGCATTATTGTATATGCTTCTTTAAAAGCAGGTGATTTTTTTTAAAAGGTTGATCTTATTTTAGCAGTATTGCTGTATTATTATGCACGCTTCTTCGACAGAAGATTGCGTTTTTAATAGGTTGACGCAGAACTAAAATTGTAGATTGTGTGGAAACCTGTTTAAACTAGTTAATGGCTTTAATTAATTAAGTCTAGCCATGACAAAAATTACAATGTTCTCACATGATAACTTGAAATTTGCGATCGTAGATTTCATTTTGGTTTTATTTTAATTCCTTTTTCTCTTCCTTCTCACTCTCTTTTTTTCTTAAGGGGGGTAATTTATAATAATGTCAGAACATGTTCTTCTGGGATGAGGTTTTTGGCGTCAACAAAAATCTGTAGACGAAAAATAAAAATGTTTTATCTGCAAGAACATCTCAAAAAAGAATCAGCTTTTAATAAAGCGTCTCCATTGAATTGGCAAAAGCTCTGATGGGAAAAAAAATAAGTTAATGACTGCAGCAAATAAAACCTAGAAAAATGTCATTTTGAGCACGCGATTATATAAAATGAAATAAATAGGAAATGGGATATTTTTTCAAACAATCAATGAGAGACAAAGTTTTTGGGATAGTTTGCAATACTAAAGAACTCATTCGATGAAACGATTAAAATGAATAAAAATATAATTTCACTTGCACGGTCACGTGGTGATTGGTGAAGTTTTAATCTTTATTTTATTCATTTTATTTTCTATTTTACATTTCATCTGTCTTTAAATTTTTAGTTCTTCTTTTAAGTAATTAGAGATAAGAAAGTCAGGATTCTTCCATTTAATTTTAATTAATTTATTTATTTTTATTTTACTATTAATTACTCCGAAATAATTAGATACCGAAACTAAATATTGCAATAAGTAAGTATTCATTATTAATATATGTTCACGCTTGCAATTTTTTATTACTGTACATAAAACTTAGGGTACAATATATATCTTTGCACCTAGTCCTTTTCATAGAGAAGAAAGGCTCTGTGTCAGATTCATTCTTTTCCTTACTTTCGTGCCTAGTTGCTTTTTTAAAACAGTAATAAGGCTCTATGAGGAACTTTAGACTAAGTGTCGAAATCTGTGCTAAGTTAGACTGCAGGCTTTGACTAATCCGGGAGGTCTGATTATTTGGTATTCATAAGAAAACAGACAGGAATCTGAAATCATTCACAAGACAAGATTTCACATAATGAGGATAGAAATTTTCCAGAAAATAATTTTTTCCTCCTTTATATATCTTGGCCATTTCAATCAAAATTGAGATAAATTTAGGACAATCCTTAAATCCAGTAAAAAATAAAACCGACTTTAGAACGCTTTAAATTTTTCAAAAAATTGTATAAGGATATTATATGCTAAAATGGAGCATAGACTGAATAAATTTCAAAATATCCTTTTGCTGAAATATAGCATAACTGAATAAATTCCGAAGGAGATTTGGGGGGAGGGTTCTGTTTTATCTTCTTTAAGCCAAGATTGTAGTTTTAAAGGGGAATTATTTTTCTTCTTACATTTTAAGAAAATGTTTTGGGAAAGTTGCACAGATACGTATTCGAAAGAAAGTGCATAACTACGCTTTAAACCACGATCTCTTTCTTCTATCAAACGCAATGATCCATAAGTGCAATACATTTGCAGAAATCAACATACAATGCCAGCCAATCCGAAGAGTATAAATCTGGATTCAATTTGCAGAAATGTATGTAAATGAGAGACTTTATGAGGTGTTTGCAGTCTCCCAAACAAAGAAGATGCCGATCATTTTATTACCTTGACACACTGGGGAGAAAGAAGAGGGGGGGGGGGGGTGCATGGAAATGTCAAAATTGTAATGATTTAGTTTTCTTTATTAAATTCGAAATGGACTTCAAAGAATACAGAAAATAAGAAAATTTCGATTTCCTCTCCTTCATTGCAAAATCTTTCGAATGAGGTTTTGAAAAGAAAAAGAAACGCTAAACTCTTGACACAAATTGTTGTAATTCCATAAATTGTCGGAATATCTTTTAGTAAATATTTTACAATTGTTTTTCTTTATTTCTTGGTTACTTTTATTTCTTGGTTACTACTGTTTTCTTATTTTCTTTTATTCATCTTGGTTTCAAATTTATTCTTTAATTATCTTAAATTTCAGAATCTAAAAATGAATTTCAGTACATACGTTCTTTTAAATTCTTTGCTAATTACAACAGTTAATATTCTAAGCAAAAACTGAAAAGTTTGTGTGGAATATTTATGTCTAATTTTATGTTCCTCTCGTACATGCGTGAAGAAATAAAGATTTTTTTTGGGTTAAATCTTTTAAGTAACAAGTGAGAGTAGTCTCCACGAAACTTTCACACATATTCAGTAATAAAAGTGTTATTTCTCTTGAACATAAAATAGGGGAAAAGCTTTATTCACGAGTGTTTAAAATGTTATTTTCCCACTTGAGACTTTTGTGCTGAGTAATCTAGTAAAGAAAACTGGTACTTGTATATTATCTGCAAGCCACTAGCAGCATTTTTAACGAATCTAACATGTACTTTTTAAGGAATTTTTGGATGTTAGATTTATGTATGACATGAGGTTAATACACAAGTATCAAAACATCGAATATATCATTTGGAAATCTTCATTTTTTTGGACCATTAGAAATTAAAATTTGATGCAGAATTACAATTGAAGTTGCATAATTGCTAAGCAACATTTCTGTACTATCGCGTTTACATGACCGAGAAGGTACACTTTCTGTGTTTTGGTAAATGTGGTTCCAAATTTGACATAGTTCTGCATTTAAGATTAAAAATCTCTTTCGTAAGTGCTTTCTATCTAGATCTTTATGTATCGTAATTATAGTGCTTACTTGGCATACAAACTTCCTTAGAATGTATTTCGTTCTAACTGTTAAAAAAATGCACAAATTAGTAGTGAAGATTATTTATTAAATTTTCCCTATCTAGAACAAAGAATATTTTTAATGAGTTCAAAAAAATGTAGTGAAAGTGGGGATTTCAAAATTCCTGACATAAAATACATTTATTTCCCGATTACAATATTTTCTCCTTGTATAATTCACTTGCAAGCAAATGAAAAGCAATAGAATTATTATTATTATCATTTGCAAATATTGTTCAGCTTAATATCATATAAACCCTCTCATATCATGTTTAATAATAGGAAACCCTACATAGAATATATTTTTATAGGAATATGCACTATATATTTATTTTAGAGGAATATATTCTTATATTTTTATTTATATTAATTATCACTCCATGCATTTTTTGTTGGAATACAATAAAATAATCCTAAAAAGTATTTCGACTACATTTATCCATATCATATATACTATATTTATTTTATGTGATGATATTTTTATGAGTGGATTGCTCCTTAACTTATAGACGTCAAAAGGGGGGTGACGGTCTCGTAATTTTTTTGTATCTGATCAACTTCTCCGAGGCTTATTATTTTTTTAAATTGTCTTCTCTATTTTTGAATACATTGATCCAAAACACAAACTACAATGATAAATTTCATTATATGGTAGCTGCATGCCAAAAGCGTTGATCTGTGTCAAATATTAGATAAAATACTTTTGTGGATACACTGTCTGATTGTATATATATGAATACGATGACTTAAAAACGTAACGAATAAGATAAATTAATATTAGATACTGATATAAAAATTGTCAATTTGGACCTTCATTCAACAGAAAGATGTTCGATATTACCACCTATTTTTTTGGTAATATACCAAAAAGCTAACACAATACGCGTCTTTTTGTGGATATATATTAAAATTTAGAAAATTCATTACTATAAAGATAGAAATATAATAATGGTAAAATACTTATCGTTAAGATATCAGGCAAAAATTGTTTCTAAATTTTATGGATTGTCAAATTGAACTTTTTAAAATTACAGAAATTATTTGCAGAACAAAAGCTTTTGTTTTAAAGGAAACACAATTATGTGAGCTTGATAAAACATTATTTCATATTGACGCCACTTGTTGCAAATTTTTTTTACGGATGTTGTAATAAACTTAACTCAGTAATGTTGATCGGAATTTCCTTTTGTTTTTTCTGCTTTTTCTTTTTACAAAATTTTATTTTGGATATTTAAGTGAAAATGATTTTCATATTTCTTAATTCAACAACAGAAGCTAAAATAATGTAATTTTCTCTGGTTGTTATCTAGGATTTTATAAAAAAATATGTGTTTAATGTAGTATATCTAGTCAAATTTTCACATTTACAATAAATAAAAAAATTTCAATGATCTTAAGCATTTGAATTAAATAAAAATTATTCGAATCCACTAAGAAAATAATTTAGAATATTAGCCATTTTTTTATTTTCTTGTAATTGTCAAAATAGTCGCATTCGAAATTTTGACAAATCTTCACGTTTTAGCATTTTGCGAGGTTCAAAAAAACATTTTTGGTCTATGGTCTTATAACTAAATTTGATGAATTCTATGAAATCACGGATGAAATTTTGTCAGTGGAAATCTACCAATTCGTGTCTGAATATAAATTTACAAAATAATTGCAAAACGAAAAATACAAGATAGGTGAAATTTAACATGTGCATTTAACTATATTTTGTAAATACCTATTAAATTTTGAATTAAATCCAATGAGTTTAATGTCTATCGTTCGTTATTTTTAGAAGAATTAAAAAGCGATAGCTTAAAACAGTTTTGTGAAGTATTCTGATGCTGATTAGGTGTGTGCTGAAAACGACGCTACAATGGTAAATAGCTTATATTTAAAATTAATAAAAAAGAATTTAAATAGCTTTCAAAGGACTAGCTATTAAAAAAATCTTTTATATGCTTGTGTAGGAGCTAAAACAGCCGAAGAAAAAAAAGGAGGGGGGGACAATGTGGAAGAAAGAAGCAGATATAAAAAGGAAAAAAAAAAGAGAAGAAAAGAAGAGTCTTCAAAATATTCCTCAGCAGCAACATTGGAGCATAAGAAGTAAATAATGAAATTTACCAAATATAAGCAATTTCAATTTTGATAACAGAAAAAAAAAAGAAAAAAAAGCAAAGAGAAAAAATATAAATAAACAAAAGAAAAAACAAGTAAATGAAAAAATAAACAAACAAAAAATAAATATATGCAGTGGCTCAGTCTGAGATCAGGAACTAAAGGTTAGACAGAGTGCTTCTTGCATTTTTTTTTTCTTATACTCCTTATTTTTCGATATGTCAGAAAGTTTAGGAAAGACATTTCTATTGTTATTAGATACTCTACTAGATAATATTTACATTAAATTGTAAGAGTTCTTTTAGTAATTTCATATAATAATTACATTTAAGAGTCCAAAAATAGGTAACTTATGAAAAAAGAAATGGATGCAAGTACATTTCCGAAAAAAAAAGAAGTGAATTTTTAATATATTTCACCTCCCTATATCTATACAAATCTAATTTTCAGCCTGATTAATTAAAATGAATAGGATAAGATATACTGATCTGAGCTTGATTTTCACTTGAAAAGATTAAAATAAAGCCAGTCGTTTTTAAACTGATTAAAATGGTGAAAACTCTTCGCCAACACTTATCAACATCAATATTGATAATGTCTGCTATTATGTATTGTTTCCTAGTAATTACTACGGTACACATGATATTTAAATTTTATACTGATTAAAATGTTATATTTTTTAATTAAAATCACGAGAATTAGAGTGGTTGATTAACTATGATACAAACATAAGAATATTTAGAAATTTTCGATGCCTTTATTTGGAAGACACTCTTTTTAGATCATTTTAATTTGACATACGTCATATTTTCAAATTGATCAATATGTTTATTATATATTTGAATTTAATTTTTACATTTTATTTTTATCTTTTCATATCCCTAATAAAAAGTAATGTGATCGTCAAAAAATCCGAATTCGATGTTTTAAAAAATGTTTTAGATTTCCCCGAGTTGGAAAAAAAAACCTTTTTGGAAAATGCCCATCTGATAACTCAGAAATACTTTTACCTAGACGGATGAAATTTGGTATAAATCTTAAAATCAAATTAGAAGATATCTGTCTTTTTTCAGCGAAGTTTGGTCAGAGGTCTGTCTGTCTGACAGTTCGAACATAAAATGGCACGATAACTACAAAAAGATGCGATATAGATAGATAAAATAAATTCGGCACGCATATTTAAAAACTGATGTATAGATACTTAACAAACTTTGAGCTAAAACCAACAATTTTGTCAGTCTGTTCTTCCAAAATCATATAAACACGGTAACTGAAACACGTAGTAAATAAATGTATTAAATTTACTTTAGGAATTAATGATTACAAGTGCAGTTTTGTATTTAATTTTTATTTCATTCGATTTATAAAAGGCGTCTGAAACACTAATTCGAATTTCACATAATATTTATCGTATGCCAGGGATGAACCTCCGGCGATGGCAAGATAGATTAAATAATAATGTTATATTCATGCCAAAGGTTAATATTTAATTAATAAATGACAATACCATGCAAACAGTTATTTAGGATGGCACATTTATTAGAGTATGCGAGAACATTTTGGAGAGACCACTTCCACTGGTTTATGATTTATTATTAAATCGTATGCACTATCGTAATATTATTATTTTTCTTTCTTACACTAAAGAGGAATATTACTTATGCTAAAGGTTTGAAAACATTCATTCAGTATAAAATAAAAGCTACGAAGAACAAATAAAACAAATGTAAATTTTAATAATTTTGAAAATTTTCTAATTATTTCCTAATTTTGATAGCCAAGTTTTACCAAATGAAACTAGACCTTCCTTTTTTCCAGTGTCCTCCGATAATAAATCTTATTATAAAAAAAAGATATGTGTGGAAAGATTGACTTACCAAAACACGTTATTAAAGATAAATATCCGACATATATTCTGTCTGTCGTGCGGCCCATTGTGACGAAACATGGAAAACAACACAATTCCACTACTCTCACTCCGAACATGAGACAATACTGGACTACGTTCCAGGTTCGAAAATGCGCGCTCTTGGCCAATGGTATCTTTTCTCTTAAAATGACGTCATTATTTATACTCGGAATCGTCCGCACAGCAATAACGAGCTCGAGAAGTAATAAAAACAACATGTTTTACATGCAGTTTTGAAATAAAAAGGCAGCGGCTCCTCAAAGTGATTCATAATTTCTAGTAAATATTTTTATATCTCAGTGAGCTGGTGGTTGATGAGATATTCTGCTAATTTTTTTTCTTGACTGATGAAGACAAAACACCGATTATGTGTTCTGTTTTTAGAAAATGGATGACTCAGACGAAATAATAGCATTTAATTAATTAGCAAAATGCTCTCTTTTTTTTCTTTGTCAAATAAATCTCCTCAGCTATCGTCTGATTCTGGTTTGGGAATTATTTTTTTAGATTTGTTGCGTCTGCCGTCGGCAATAGAAGCAGATTACCCATCGTAATTAACGATGTTATTTAAGATATTAGGCCAATAGAATTTACGGCACTGGTATTTCTTTTATCACTTCATAAATAATATTTTACGGCGTTATGAACATATGCGTATTATGAATAGCTCTGTGACGTGATTTAAACGAAGTGCGTGAAATCGGTGACTTTTAACCTTCAAACATTAATAATACCAAAAATCAAATGACGGTGCACATTCTATTACTCGTTCGGTGTTTCCCTCTCTCTGTGATCTGTGGAATGGGTTTTTTTCTCTTTCTCGTATACGTAGTCTAGAAAAAGTATAGTAATCGTATAGTCAAAAAATTCGAAGTCGAAATTTTGACGAATCCGCGACGTTGATGTTCGACACTTTTTTGAAAAGTGTATGTGTGATTGCCTATCTATTTATGACAAATGTAACTTTAAAAATCCTTGAGAGAGACGACTGAAATTTCGTTTCCTTTATGCTAAATTTGGGGAGTTAAATTCAATTTTCAGCACAATCTGTTCAGGGAAAGTCTGTCCTTCCCTGCTGTCTGAATATAATTTATTGTGATAGCTATAAAACGAAGTGATAAAGGGATGAAATCGAGCACAAAGTTTGAAAAACTGTTGTGTGATACCTATCTAATTTTGAGCCAAATCCGACGAGCGGCGGTATGTCTGTCGGTCTGTACGTTCAGCAGCATGTAAACGAGATAACTCAAAAATGCGACTTCAATATATCGAATTTGGTAAATGATTTTGCAACTGCAATAATAGTTCGATGTCAAATTTTATCAATCGTTTGGGAAACAACGCTTCCAAAAGACAAATAATATTTACTAGAGGGTATGACAGAATGTTTGGGGGATACTACTATCTCTGGTTATATTTGTTTCTACTCGCCTCTAACCTAATATTGAAGACTAGGCCTTCTCTGTTAAGTAGCCCAGGTGCAAGAAACTGATTGGGGCTCTAAATTTTTTTCCAAAGTCGAAAAATATACAAGTACGAATACAAATTACTATTTCATGTTATTTAATATGCGGTGCTATTAATTACTTTAGAAAAATTACAATTTTTTTAAAATTTGTTTTTTAACACTTAGTACAGCAAGTGCAGTTAAGCGTTAAGCTCACTTGCTTGACTGAAGACAAATATTGGTTAATTTTAATTTGCTGAAAGAGTTCTACTTAGTTATGGTAACTGGCAATGTAAAGAAAAGTTTTAAAACAGTTAATACATTTAGAAAAAATCATTATAATTATTAAATAATTTATATTAATACATGAATAGAACATTATTTATATCTCTTTCATTCCAATTCAAATCCTGTAGCAATTATTTGATTTGGTTTTTACCTACATCTTTATTATAAAACGTTACAAAGTTTTTGGAACATTTTTTGTTATTCATGTTTTTCTAAAGTATATAACAGCGATAAATTTGAAATTCTTTTAACTTTATCTTCAATCTGTACAATAACAGTATCAGTTACAGAGTTAAAAAATTGCATCTAAACTGCACAACCGGCTTTTTTTTATAATTTCATCTTTTACTGTTTCGAAATAATTTTTTTTTTTTGAATTCATTTTTTATGAAAATTTTCTGAAAGATTCGAATTAGATGCGATCACTTTCGTTTAGTCTAAAAATTGAATTAAATTTTGTTAAAATAAATTTCTAATTAGATAAATAATAAGTCGAGAGATAAATAAGATAGTCGAGAAAAAATGGTTTTTACTTGAAGTAGTTTATTGGTAGAGCTAATTGTGAGAAATAATGCAAACTAAACTATTAAACATAAAGTAAATGGCAGTTCTTGTATTGAATAAAATAGACTTTTAGCTTTGATTACCACCGTAATATTGTTATTTTGATCACTAAATTCTCCCAGGGCATTAGATGTTTGTTCAAAAAAAAATCAACCAGCTAGGAATCTCGTTTGAGTACACCTTCAGCGTTTCGTGTTAGTTACCGCGTTGACGGTTGCGTTTTTCGAGATGGCTGAAAATGATGACAAGGGCGATATGGACGCCCAGGACTCAACTCCTGATAATCCTTCAATCCACGAAAAAATAAAGCAGTGTCAAAAGATGTTCAACTTATTGATTCGGCTGGATAACATCCAAAAAGAAATTGAAATGCTGAGCAACAGGATGGATATTTTAAACTCATTCCAAGCAGGAAATTTGGACAAGGAAATCCAAATGAAGTACGAAGAAGAAATTCAAGAAAAAATCCAGGAAGCAGCTCAGATTGAGGGTGAGTTAAAAATTCTTTCATGTCCTCTAGAGGGGTGCAGTACCCATAATACTTACAAGCTAGTTAAAACTAAATCCTCAAATAAACGGACGCTTAACTCCCCCATTACCTCCAGACCAAACTCTCCCCCGGCTAATGTTCAAAACTCAGAAAATACCCCCACTCTCCAAACTTCCAAAAAATTTGCCAAAAATAACATAATTAGACCCGCAATCCTTCCAGACCCAATTAAAATTTCAAACAGATACGAATCCCTCCCTGAAGAAAAAGATAAACCTTTTATTCACCCAATTATGCTCCAAACCATAGATAAGTATAACTTAATTCTTCAAGAGAAAAATAGAAAATTCCCAGGCACTAGTAACTCCCATGCAAACGGATATATTAGAATAACCCCAAAAGATGAAAATGATTATAGAAACATAATCAAATTACTAATTGAAAAGAAATTAAATTACTACACTATCACCCCCAGAGATGAACGGCCCTTAACAGTAGTAATTAAAGGTCTCCCAATAAATACAAACATAGATGATATTAAAAACGAACTCAACGAAAGAATTTTTTGTGTTGAGAAAGTAACTCGACTAACACAGCAGCGCTCGAAACAACCCCTCCCTATATTCTTTGTTCAGTTAAGTCGCAATCATACCGCAAATAAAATCTATGACATAAAATCCCTATTATACCTAAAAGTAAAGATTGAAAGTTTCCAAAAGCGCTCAGGGTTTACCCAGTGCTGGAACTGTAACTACTTCCACCATAGCTCGGCCACTTGAGGAGGAACTCCTAGATGCTTAAAGTGCGGGAAAGAACACAAAACAAGAGAGTGCCCCATTACAGAAAAAATCGAACAACCTAAATGCATTAACTGCGGCCAATATGGACATGTAGCCTCATGGCGTGGATGTGAAAAATTCCCAAAAATGAAGCCCCCTCAAACTCGACAGACCACCGCGAACTTCAATAGCAATTTTACAGACTTCAGATCCTATGCAAAAGTTGCAAACAATCAAGATCAAAATATCCCAATACCACCAACTCAAACTTCAAACTACTCTACTCCCCAACAGATAGGGCTACTTATCAAGACCGTCACGGAGCTGCTAAACGTTATATCAATCCAGGAAATTATAGAACTGCTCCAGTCACTGGTGACCCTGAGCAACCTTTTGAAAGACTCCCCTCAACTTTTATCAATGTTAAGAAATCTTAAACAAGCAAATTCTCCACAAAACCAAATTGAAACTATTCTGCAAGCCGCTATAAATCCATAGTCTTCTTTACTCCTAGTCTTAGAATAATGTTCTGGAATGCCAACGGCATTAATTCCGCACCTACGAATTGCGGGACTTTATAAATAAGCACAGTCCTGATATTATACTTATTCAAGAGACCCTCCTGAGACCTACTCAATTAATTAAAATTTCCAATTATTCCTCATACGTCAATTATAGGCAAAATCAAGATCCCATAAAACCAAGCGGTGGTACAGCAGTTCTAATCAAAAATACCCTGTCTCATCATGAAATTCCTACTCCACAACTTAATCAAATTGAAGCCACAATTATTTCTCTCAACATTGAAAATTATTCACCTTTCCTAATTGCATCAGTTTATATTCCCCCATGTTCAGACAACAAGGACTTTATTCTGGACCTAAAAAACATCTTAATATTATAAAACCAATGTTTACTCGCCGGAGACTTCAACGCACATCACATCAGCTGGGGTTCAAACAAAAACACAACTAGAGGTAAAAACTTAAATGAATTCGTTAATAAAAATAACCTTGAAATCTTTGCTCCACCCACCCCCACAAGATTCGGCATCTATTCCGCTTCTTTTATCGACCTCGCAATTACTAAAAACATTTTATTTCCTTATGATATCTCGTCGGTACCGGAACTTAGTTCAGATCACAACCCAGTTTTAAATTTTTACTTTAACTTTAAAACCCCTACTAATAACAATAAAATTAAAACAAACTGGAAAAAAGTCAAAAAAGATATTTTAAACAATACAGATCTAAACTCAACTGCAAAAAACACTCATGAATTAGAAAATTTAATTTCTGACTTTTCAAATTCAATTATCAACTCTTTTAATAAAAATTCCAAATCAATTGATCCCGAAACACAATACATTAATAACGAAGTTAAAAAACTTTTCAAACTCCGTAATGCAGCTAGGAAAAAATGGCAATCCACTCGCGATCCAGCTCACAAGAAACAATACAATCAACTAAAAAGAAAAACGGAAAAAACTAAAAAACTTGCTATCCAAAAAGATTGGAATGATAAACTAACAACTCTACAACCTAATGATAACTCGCTCAGGAACACAGCAAAAAACATGAGGAAAAAACACACAAAGATTTCAGCCCTCAACGGCCAAGCTGGCAAAGCATATTCAAACGCTGATAAAGCGGAAACCTTAGCACAAAGCTTGGAGCAACAATTCACTTTAAACGATATGCACAACGTAAACACAGAAACCATAGTATACAACACTATTCAAAAATTCTTCACAACTGAAATTACAGCAGAACTCGACCCCCCAAACATTATTGATTTCTACAAAACCATCAATAAACTGAACCCAAACAAATCGCCAGGTATTGATGGAATTTCTAATAAAATCATTAAAAATCTACCACTAATAACCCTACTAAAATTCTACCACATCCTCTCACTCATATTCAAATTTAAATTCTTTCCTGCAGCTTGGAAAACAGCGGTTGTGATTCCTATTCTCAAACCCGGCAAAGATCCTACTATTCCCTCCAATTACAGACCCATTTCTCTATTACCTAACTTCAGTAAAATCACTGAACATTTTATTCTGGAAAAATTAAACAAGCACTTAAATGATAATAATATTTTAATCCCTTATCAATTTGGGCTCAGACCCAAACTCTCTACCACACACCAGCTCCTTAGAGCTGTCGAATTTATTTCATCAGGGTTTGAGAAAAGAGAACACACAGGTGCTGTTTTCCTCGATATTCAAAAAGCCTTCGATAGAGTGTGGCTAGAAGGACTTGTGTACAAATTAATCTGCTACAAGACTCCCCCTCCTCTCATTCAAATCATAGCATCCTTCTTGTTTAACAGGAAATTCACGGTCAGAGTCAATGCCTCACTCTCCAAACCTCGCTCCATTCAGGCAGGTGTGCCACAAGGGGCAAAACTGTCCCCCACACTTTACTCCATATACATCAACGATATTCCGCAACATATTAACACTAAACTCTGAAATTTTCGCAGATGATACAGCTTTGCTGGCAAAAAACAGAAATACCAGATACATCACTCATACATTAAACAAACATATACAAAGCCTTGAAGTCTGGTTCAACGAGTGGAAAATAGCCATAAACGCATCGAAAACCGAAGCTGTTTTCTTCACGAAGAGAAATAAAAAATCAAACGTTAAAATTGTTACGTTAAAATTGATAACACAATAGTCCCCTGGTCTCTGGAAGCAAAATACCTTGGCATTATTATGGATAAAAGTTTAACCTGGAAAGCACACATTAATTTTATTAAATCCAAATTCCGAGATAATTCGCGTAAGCTTTACCCCCTAATAGCTCGGAATTCAGAAATGTGTAGGGAAAATAAAGTGCTTATTTATACTGCTATTCTCAGACCTGTTTTAACATATGCAAGCCCTGTTTGGGCATATGTGGGAAGAAGCAATCTTAATATCATTGACAGGTGCCAAAACATTATTCTCAGACAAATCACAAAAGCAAGATGGTTCATGAGGAACGACGATATCCGACACGCTCTAAATCTTCCATCATTAAGAGATTTTATTAAAAAAATCGCCACTAAATTCTTCACTGACCTCGAAAATATTGATAACCCAGCTATAGAAGAAATAGAAAATTACTCAGCAAACCCTAACAGCAGGAGACCCAGATTTATTTTACTTTAGTTTTAACTTTAATTTTTTGTCTAATTTGCATTATCACCCCATTTTTGTTCGTCCCAAATCATATCAAAAATCAGATTTTTCTTCTAAAATTCCCATGGGCTTTCTCGCAATTTAAATTGGTTAATCCCTCAATCCTTCATACCCCATCCTCCACGCACCCTCTCTAGAGGAATCTTGAGAGAACTCACCTCGCCTCAAGTCGCACCTACAACGTACCGAGAAACTGCTATCCGACACGCCCGCCTTCATTCAAGCAACCTCAATGGTCAAGCTGCCATCGTGCTCATTACTACTGAAAGCTCATCCCGGAAAATTTCCCGCACTTCAGAACAAACCATGTAACCCTGGACTTTAAGTTTTGCCGATCGGGGATGGCGCCCTTCGGGCGCCGGGGTCCCTAACCATATTCCTTGTATCCTTGTAGATGTCTGTTCAAACCAACAAACTAACTATTTACATTGCTTTAAACGTATTTATTTTGGCTTCCCAACCAGGGTCGCATAATGGTTTGAAATTAATATTTAAATTCTTTTGTTGAATTCCTCATATTTCTGCAGATGCAAAAAATAAGCAATAATCTAGATCCAAAAAAATTACTGCTGGAAGAAACATCATAAATTAATAACTTAAAAGAATGTCTTAGGTTAGGCACATGAATTGCATGAAGGTTTAGAGCAATTATTGTAAATTCTATACTCTTTTATATTTCCCTTTCATGTTGCAACCGCTGTCGTAAGCATGTCCACTACAATTCATAATATCTAGATCAGGCTCACCGAAAATTTCCAATAGAGCTTTTGCTATTCTTTATCCAATCACAGATTATTAGTTACATTTATATTGTTTAATATAAATGAACTCATCTACAACTTATTCATTTCTCTTCAAAATTTGCATGCCTAATAAAGATTGAAGTTTGTTTAATATGAGAAACCGAAGTAGAATCCATCTTGATTACTGTAATACGTGGCTACTTTTGTATCGTCTTTAATTTTGTTAAAAACCTTATTTCCTAACGTATATAATTTTAAATTCTATTTATGTGATTAATAAGAAAAGAGTCGCATTTACTTACTTATTTTATAAACATTAAAAAAATACGTTATTAGACATATTTATTATTTCGAAGAGAAATATTATTAGATGTTAAAATTAGAATCATATCTACAATAATTCTTTGAAATAGTAGTTTACTGTACTTTTTTAATCAACTCGTTTCAGTAACTCTTTCCAAGCAATGAATGAATTAAGTGACAGATAGAACGCTCATGATCTTGAAATATTGTTGATTACTTTCTCCAGTTAATATAAACACCTATAAATCATGTAGATTTTATATTTCCTCTGGAAAATAATACGCTACTAAAACAAAATATCGAGTCTTGCCTTTTTGAATAAATCAGTCAACTGCGACG
>JAOUZG010041477.1:7531436-7574308 GCA_026289955.1 Argiope argentata
CCTTCTACGAATCTTGTGCATAATATAAGCGTTCAGTTTGTTGTTTGTGATTTCAAGTGTAATGAGCATCACCTACTGCCGTTGTAACTCATTATAACTGCACAATACGTATAAGATTTGTAAGTTTTTTTTAGGTATGGTTGATGTTTTTAGTATACCACAATGAATTAAACAGAATTCATGTTAAAATGTAAGCAGGCTTTATCCATTAACTTAATTTTCTTTTATATAGAGAGAGACTTCTGTATATTAAAAACTAAGAAAACTCGAGAAATAGTTCATGTATATTGGAGGTATTTTTACCATTTTGTAGTTCAATAATTGGAGAAGATTTTAGTTCATTAAAATCATATCAAAATAAAAAGAGGAGTTTTGGAATGACGATTTTAATTCACATTCATCAAAACCGTAAACTGCGCATGTGCAAATAACAAGAACTATGGTATGCATATGAGATCCATTTCTCTGGTTACGTCTGATTTTAAATTGTAATGCAAATCTCATTATGCCGAAAAGAAAGAAATCCAACTTCAACATATTTTCAAGTTTGTTTGATGCTGCGCATAATGATCATGTCATATAAGGTGGAGGCTGGTCTTAAGTTTAAAGCTAATTTTTCTCCTTGGATACTATGCTATATGCAACGCCGTGTGGGTACTGCTAGTATATATATATACACACACTACCAGTATAAAGTATATTATAACAACAGTACAAAGCATCCTATTTTAACTCACGTTACCGGCAATTACTATGATTCACCGGCCCGCTACCGCCTAGGCCTAGGAATCAATAAGAATGAAGAAAATACATATTATAACAGTAAAATTTGATATAAAACTATCTTTAACTCAAGCTTATCAGCGGTTTTGTTGATTCTCTCGCTTATCAGCTGGCATCTGCCTTTCCACACTATACCAGTGAAAGGACGGGCAATAGACTTTCTAACGTGAAATATCTTGTAACTTATCTAACGTGCAATAGACCTCCTTACACAGACCTCTCTCCTTCTCAGAAGCAGGGCTTTTGTTTCACTATTAGTTATCTTCACAAAATTCATTTATGTTTAATTCCATTAAATAATAACTCATAAATAACAGCATATTATAATATCCGTATGTTGTTGCTGTTACTAATGGCATTTGCAATGGGCAAGTTCGCTGATGTATCAGCGGATTAAAGCCGGAATCAGATTCTCTCGTTTTAAACAGCGCCTTTTAGAGCCAAGAGTACGACTTCAGCTACACAATCATCACATTTGCTTGCGCAGGCCTTTTTAACAGGGGGATATTCATACGCCTCACAGATAAGACACAGAAGAACATCCATGCCCCAACCGAGACGCCCAGATCACAAAAAAGACGCGCTACCTCTGTGCCAAGACGCCGACAATAATAATATGATAAAGCAGAGACTATTGAATTTCCTTAGATTATATACAATTGCTGTAATATTTTCATTGAAAATGGTGTTGAGAAATAAGTCCTATTTATCGCCTTCAATAGGAAGAGAAGTCAGTGCAAGTCGAGGAAAAATTGTGCATTCATTTACTTATTCATCGTAATAATTATGGGGGGAACTTGTAGACAGTTTTTACTTTCTTACAATACTACCTATTAGCGCCAGACGATGTTGCAATCAAAAGGAAATCAGAGTCGTCTTTAAAAGTATTGTAATTTCTAGACTTTTACAAAATTCTTTTATGATTTACTTCTAATGATGGTGATAAGTTATTTTTGCCATGGATGATTTATTTTCATATTTGTAGTTATTTTATGAATGTTTTATAATAAATGTTAGCAAATTAAAGTAATTTCTAGGGTTTTATTTGTTCTCTTTTTGTATAGTTGTTCTGGTATGAGTGATACTGCTTTTCTCTCCAGTCGATAAATGAAACAATCGAAACTTAATATTTTTCAGATTTTCTTCGTTCTGCGTAAGAAACAAAATCAAGTATCATTTCTTCACGTTTTCCATCACCTCATCGCGGGTTATTTATCTCTTTGGTTTGCGTCAGTTCCGGACCCAGGTACTTTTTAGAACCTCTCAATGTTCTCTGACTCACTATTATTACGTTTAATATGGTATATAGTATTTTCTCTATAGTATAATTTGCTTTTACTTTCATGTCTAAGCCACGGATATTTCATTGTCTTACTTTGACTCAATGAAGAAGTCAAAATGTGTTTCAAACTCTATCTAAACATTTTCAACATTTGCTCATATTGCACTCATGTCCATAAATTAAGGATAATTCAGAGTCACGCCGAAATTGAACTCTAAAACACATATATCACCCATAAAGTGGCTGTGCACATTTTCAAAAACCATTTGAAAATTGCAGGAAACCACAAGATGGTACCGGTAGTACCTCACAAAGACGAAAATACACAAAGAAGTAAAACTGTCCGCGAGTGCTTTATAAGCCTTTCAGTGCAATAAATGCATAGTAATGACACAAAGGATGCATTTGGATGATTTTTTACGTGGTAGAATTATTGGCTGTCTGAAATGTGAAAGAACCCAGCTGCAAGTATCCAAGGAACTTGAAATCGCTCAGAGTGTCATCTCCAGGCTTGGGCAAAGATTCCAGGATGATGGTAATGTGAGTAGACGTTATAGCACATGTCATCCACGAGTAAACAATGCCAAATGAGGAACAGACGGATAACAGCATCAGATCTGTTTGATCAGATCTCTACAGTCACTAGTACGACAGTTTCAAGGCAGACCATGCACAGAGGCTTAGGGAAGACTGCTCTATTTGCTCGTAGGCCTGTCAGATGTGTTCTGCTTACTGCAACTCACTGTGACCTGCGGCTAGCCTTCAGTAGCATGCATTGTGGACACCGCAACAGTTATCTCGTTGAGTTTTCCGACTAATACGGGTTTAGCTTGCAGTCTGATTCTCGCTGGACTTTCATATGAAGAGCACCAAGTATCAGTTACCACCAAGAGAAGATCATTGAATGACATGGTTGTGGTGGTGCAGGGTTGCTTGTATGGCGAGGAATTATACTGGTTTCCAGAACTGACCTGCATGTTCAAATTGGAACCATGACATGCCAAATCTATCGGGACGTCCTTCTGAAACAACATTTTGTTTCGATTAGCCATGGTCCCTCATGTTCAAATTGTAACAATGACAAGCCTAATCCATCGGAACGTCATTCTAGAATATCACCCACGTTCGCTTCGGGGTAATATGGGCGCAGAAATCGTGTTTATGGACGACAACGGCCGTCGTTACCATGCAAACATCGTATATGAATGCCTTCAATCGATGGATATCCACCGTATGGAATGGCCAGCATTCTCACTTCACTGGAATCCAATTGGGCATGAGTGGGACATGCTTGGCCGATGAGTTGTAACTCATCAGACACCCTCCTACATGTCTACTGAAACTTCGGATTGAATTGCTTGATGAGTTTTGTCATATTCAATACGATCAGATACATAATTTGGTACTCATCCTCTACCTATGCATTTAACGGACTGTATTCAATCGTCTTGAAGACATACTATGTATTAACCATCATGACAACCATGTTATATTGATTTTTTAAATATATATTTTTTGTAATTTGCTCCAGGGAGCAAAACATTGCCATTTTTATTAATGATATCAAACATATAGCATCTTTTTTGCTCTTTACCTTTTTAGTTTAATATATAGGCTTTATAAATAAGTCATTTTTACTTTGCTTCTGACTCTCTCTTTTGTATTTGCGTTATCCTTACTATACGAACATGAGTGTAGATGAATGCGAACATGTGTTCGTTCTCTACGGACAAAACTGTATTATCTAGACTAAACAACCTTGAAACATATGTAATTCTGATGAATTAAAAGTAAGTCCATTCTGAATTTTCTTCTCCAAGACTTTAAAATTATATCAGAGTGAAAATAATTTTAGATCATTTCAGTTAGTTCTTAAAATGTTCAGAACAAATTTTTAGATGAAAAATTTTCTAAATGTCGTAAATAATATTTTATTTTATTTCAATCAAAAAATTTATGTTTGAAGAAAATATATAATAATATTTTATTCTTCTACTCCATATCTAAAAAATTATGAAGTCTAAATTAATACTGCCCTTTGCTCTTATAAATCACATTCAGCAAAATCTTCTCTAAGCAATAAAACTTTTTAAGTCAAAAAACTTTTTAATTTTCTGAAAATTCATTTTTTTTCCAAATCTGAGTAATGAAGCTCTGAATACCATTTTTAAAAACGGTGAATAATTTTAGAGAAAAGAGTTTTGGCAAGGGGTCTTAGGCTTCCTGCCATCGGTTTAGTTTAGTTTAGTTATATTAATATGCCTTCTTAAAGAAACACTAAGACTATTTTTGAACGTACCTTGTAATTTTATACCTCGATCAGGTGACGATGACGGCACCTGAGCTGGCACACCCGTCTCCACACAGTAAAAGAACGCTTAGCCTTGACGGATTTAACGTGCAACAGGTTCTTTTATACAATGGATCTTCGGTGGAATGGAATATCTAACCTGAAACCCTACACCTCACGAATCGAGACCTTGCAACCAGGCCACATTGGCCCGCGCCCTCTGAGAAGGCATAAATAAGGAAATAATTCACTGCTTATTGAACACCTTATAAATGCGATAATCAAGCTGTTCTAAAAGATTTTCGATATTTTTATATATTATAAAAACTTCGACAGAAATGGCCAAATTTGGAATAGTGGTATTTTAGGTTTTCCTCATTTGATTGTCCAAAAAACCTTTGATAAATTTCTATTAAAAACTTTTTAGCGAGAGAGTTTTAAAAGTATCGATAAATATAAAATCTATTAGTATCCATATATATTGCTAGTTCCCAGCACAGGTTTTTTTTTTTTTTTTGTAAGAAACTAACTTCGAAATCAGTGATCCCTGAGCAACAATGGCGACTTTTGTGCCAAAATAGAATATACCAAGCTATAAAAGAACTTTGGCAAAAGAACTTAGGAAACGATGATAGTTTGTGTACTGGGAAGCTAGTTCATAGTGAGTTTAGTTTATATTGAGCTAGTTTATATTGAATTTGGCCAGGAGACGTGTAGCCTGAGAAGTTGAGACAAGACGAAGTTCAGCTTCCTCCGATTGATTCGTGCTATTGCGGTTGTTTACTATCGAATGGGTGCTTGTACATTGAAGCTATTTGAAATTTTGTTCTGTGAACGATTCTGCTACATTTTTTGATGTTTGTCTGATCGAGCCCTTTAAAATAAAACATCAGTCTTTGTTTTTGAGCCTTTTCGAATGTTTCACGATATATTCACTAGCTTTAATCTACAAATTTTCCAGATTTTGAATCACATTTTCTAGATTAATATTTAAAAATATGCTGAAAAATGAGAGATTTAATTTAACATTAGAAATTAAAATTTCAATTGCTTATAACTTATCTACAATTTGTTTAACCCTGTAAAATTGTTTGTGCGTTTAGATATGGAATCAAGATTGGGCGTTACAATTTAAAACAAATTGTACTTGAATAAATCCAAGTATGGAGATGAACTTATTGGGATAAATTCCATTTATCTATAGAAAAGATATTTCTACACTCACAGGAGTTAACTTTTTTATTATATGTTAATTAATTTCGAAATAAGGATCGATTCCTGGATAACTTTTGATACACTATAAAGCATGAGCTACAGGATCACGTTTTGTATTTTTTAAATTATTAGCGGCCTTTATTTATTTAATATTTACAGCATATATATTCTTTTGAATTATACCTTTCTTGTCGCAGATTTTGTATCATGTTTCAAAAGCGTGTAAGAATTAATAACTAAAAAAGTATAATAATATTGTTATGACATTGTTCCTCTTTTCATTTTAGCATTTTTTCTCCTCTTTGCCCTGCTTCTGAATACGTTTGTGCACGTCATCATGTACCTTTATTATGGCTTATCAGCATTTGGGGAGTCCATAAAGAAATATTTGTGGTGGAAAAAATATCTCACACTTTTGCAAATCGTAAGTGTCTCTTAGATCTATTTATTTACATTCATTAGTATATTCGATTTTTAAAGAAACGTTTATAGTTTGATTGATAAAATAATCTTCTATAGATCGATCAGAACTTTTCTATTAAAATGGTTTAATCATTTGAGTCTCATAAACATTAAAAACAAGTTTTCTAAACAAAGCCAGTTTGACAAGTATGGCAACGTACAAGTAGCTCATTGGTACTTTTCAGTTTTAATTTTTCAAACTGACAATCGATGCAATATACATTCCTGCTCAAAATATAAATATGAGCGCGAGATACACATGAAAAAAGATTAATCGAAACGCAAATATACACAATTTACATATCAGCCAGAGATTACATCACCAAATGCAAATGGGTAACCAACACAATCCCATAATCTCATCGTAACACCTTAAAAAGAAGCTTAAAAAACGAATGCTTCATTCCACAAGCTGTGATAATTTCATAAAGTTCGAGGCATCCAAAGAGGGAAGCACGGAGAGAAGAAATATGTTGCTCGATGAGATGTGAAGGAGGGCAGTTAGTGCATTGCTAGTGAGTGAAATACAATCTGCTGTTGCCAGAGAGTTGAATATGCCTCATAGTGTCATTCATAGAATGTGGAACCATAATCAAAAGGATCAAAACACCAGTCGAAGACATGTGCCAGGATAACAATCATCAAATCTTCAGACGGTTACTACATGACGTAATGTGCCAGAACGCCGGACATCGCCAGGCGATTACTACCTGATTCAATGATCGATTTAACACTTAGAATGATTGCATTAAGACAAAGATGTGGCGAAAGTCAGGCACGCACTAGCGGGATAAAGATATTGTCGAAAGACACCTATTGTGGATTATGTTCGATGTTTTCAAAAGGATAAACAAAAGAATAATCACCATACCTTTTAGTTTACCCTTCTAGTTTTCGAACCAAATGGCCACGAGGCCAAGCTTGCCTGAAAAAGCAGTCGGGCACTAAATTAATCGAAATAAACATTCTAAACATCTAAATTTTAGGATTATTTAATTTGTTGAACACATCTCCAAAAAACGCACTTCACTCCGAACGGAGTTCTAATACAGCAAGGAAAAAAAAAACGAGCATGGCGCCACCGGACTGGATAGAACATGTGGTAGCTCATAAATTACATTGGGAAAAAAATAACAGGAAATCGTTCGTGTTAATAGTCTTAAAAATAAATGCATGGATTTCTTGCGCAACCCTCCCGACTTTGAGTTTAAAGTATTGGGAATTAAATATAATGAAAGGCTAATGGCTATTTTATTAAAAATTATATATATATATATATATATATATAGTTTAAATTTTCAATCGGTAATAAACTAATTGTTAGTCGTTAATTATATGTAATTAACTTCGAATACTTTAAATAGAATTAATGAATCAATGCGAACTCTAATTCCAACTCTAAAAGTTAGAAGTGAGGAAAAAATTAATTGAATTTTGTGGCGCCATCTGTTGTTGCGACATCGAATTGTTCACATATAAAACATTATAAATTTCCTTAATTTTATTTTTAATGAATTTATATATTTTTTAAAATTTTATTAACATCGAGTTTCATCCGCTACAAGTTTAAAAAATTATACTCTCCACTTAAGGGGATGTATAAATTTTTTTTATTAACTATTGAAAATTTAAACAAGATATATAAATAAATATATACGGAGCGTATGAAATACTAGTAGAAATTGGAAAAGAAGAACCAATTATAAAATTTTATTTTTCAAACATGAAATTTGTCATTTCATCAAAAAGGTGTAAGGTGAGTGACGTTTTAATTCTCAATTTCCTCAAATCTTCCTATTAATGAATTCCTAATTAAATGCGATATTAAATGACTTCATTAGACTCATAAATTCTCAGTTACTGTCATTGAAGCGTGTATTTAAAATAATATTCACTTTTAAAAACTGTGAATGATAATGCTTCTGTAAAGCTTCATGTACTTCCTATAAGATAAAGTATAATCTAAGGAACTTAATATAGTTGTACAGTTTCGTTTCTCTGGAAGTTGTTCACACTCTCCGAAATAAAGACATTTTCAGGCCTTTCCTCTGCTACATGGAAATCTGTGACTCTGAGCACGGCTTCAGTGCCACGAAGGCTAAGAATTTTATTTTCGGATTCGTGCGCCTTAGAAATTAATAATTCACAAGAGAAAATTATGCCCCAAATTGCCTAGCCCTTTGAGTTCTGTTATTATCGTGTTGATGTGCATTCGGGCAAACATATAAATTTCCTTGGACCGGCTTTTTCTCAGAATCTATATCTAGTACACTTCCGGGTATCCAGTCTAATGTAGGGGAGGGCCAAACTGGATAGCAAAAAAGTCAGATAGGCTGGAACTCACTGTTTTAATATGTATTTTCTTACTTCTTATTGAGTACTAAGCCCTCTATTTTTTCATGCCACGTAAAATGTGAAGGATTCATGGATAATCTATACACATTATACTTTCGAGTATCCAGGCTAATAAGATGGAAAAGCGTACGGGATAGCAAAAACACCAGATAGGGTGGAGCTCAATTTTATTATACGTATTTTCTTACTTCTTATAGATAACTAAGCCCTCCATTAATCTCCTGCTACATAGAATGTGAATGCGGCTTCGGCCAATGGAATAATAAAAGCTGATGCTTGTAATGCATCGAGTTAAAATAGAAGGCTCTGTACTAGTTGCTGATATATGTTTATACACAGCACCACAAGTTTCAAGAATTTATAAGATAAAAAGTAAGTGAAAAGATACACATCTCTACACATTTTGACATAAATTCTCCAGTTTTAAAATTAAATAAAGGAAACATATTCAAAACATTAACGTTATTCGTGAGCTTTAAGAAAATAGACTCGAATTTATTTTTTGTTTTTCACTGATAAATTATTTACATATAGTAAAAGGCAACCATGAGGTAAGGGTCAATATTTGCATCTTTTCGTTTTAAGAACCAGTACGGAAGCCAGATAATCGTGAACTGAATACTCGAAAGTGTACTGTGGAATTCTTACCATTAGGTGATCAAAATTGCGGCCATGTAGAAGAACACGGGATTCACAAGGCCGTTATACCGACCATCGAATATTTTCAAAAACACCTATATATCATGGACCTGTATATCATGGACATACACCTGTATAACATGGACAATGCCTACGGCATATGTTTCAAGATATGTGGTACCAACATGATTCAGCACCAGACTGTAGAAAAAATTTTGGTGAATGATATCTGGACTGACCATTCGGAACTCAATGGATAGGAAGAGGTTGAGTAGTTAGTTGCCCCCCCCAAAGTTACTTGATTTATCAACCATGGTTTCTTTTTGTTTTGGATGTTGATAGACCATGTGTACGACACCATCAGTCGACTGGAGAATGGACCTTGTGTCATAATGGCAATAATAATAATGGCAACCGCAGGTATTTTCTGTAATATGCTTTATCCTGTTTTAATAAAAGTTGCATTCGTTACCTCGAAATTTTATTGTTTCCTTGTGTTCACTTCACTTGTCCATTTTGACCTTGCAGATGAAATTTGCGAACATGCATTCCTCTGTGAAATCGGTTTCCTCGCGTATTCCCCACCTTCCTTTGAAATTTTAACAAGTTTTGAATCACCTTGTATATCAAGAGCCGCTTTAACATCATTCACGTTACTTGACTCTTCTTTGCGTTTGTCCTTATTATTGTTTACATGTTAAAGTAATTATTTTATTCATCTGCACTCCTTTCTTCTGTAGCCTTCTTCTTCTGTATCGTCCTCAAACCCAGGTATATGTTTTGTTAGTGAAATAATTCTACCCTTTTTTTCATCAGACTACAATGATTTAATAGGTCTCGAGTCTCTAGCCATACACCTGCAAGACATCCTGCCCTATTAAATTTACGTTTTTTTTTTTTCACTAATCTTAAAAGGACGACAGGCTAAATAGTAAATCTAACGAAATCAGGCTTTTCTTTGATTTTGAATTATTTAATAAAATTTAATTAAAAGGAAATGTTGTATAATAGATTTCTACGGTAATACGACAGTGGAACGAACAATTTAATAGAAAATTAAATAAACCTTCATCAAAAAGATAACTTTGTTTGCACTTCTGTAATAAACTAGGATAGTGATTTCAAGCTCCAATCGATTACTAAATAATACAAAAATAAATTACAAAATGACTTTATTATCAAAAGACTCAACCAAACTTGTACACTTTTTAACAACTTTAACGTTTAGCAGATTGTTCACAGATGGCGCTTCCACCTCTTCTTCACATAGCGTTTGTCAGCAGAGCCTAAGGCTAAGGCACATGAAGGAATTGAGTCCGGCCCCCACATTAGTGGGAGCGCCCTCATCAAAGTTTATTTCAGGTCTTTCTTTTTCTTTCTTTTACAATTTTTTTACTGGCTGTGCCGTACTCACTGTACTGATTTTTATGAACACAAACAAAAAAAATCTATAATTCGTACATACGTACAAATTCAGCTAAATTTTAGCAATTACTATGAACCTCAAACATCAAAAGTCTAATTTTTTACATATTTCAAAAAGTCGTAGGTTTACAAGGCTACTGAAGATTATGATATTCGCATGTTGTTTTTTTCTAAGCCTGTTCTCTAACTGCATTCAACTTGCCTATGGAATTTTTCATTAATTAATTCAAATTGCTGGAAAGACTTTACATTTTCAAATTATAAATTTAAATAGAATTCTTGCCAAACTGTGGATTTTCAGATGTGCTGTATCCTTTTAATGAAGGACATAGAATTGTCAGAAAACCATAAAATAGACGAAAATGATATTTCGTTTGGTCATTGGAGAGAAGCGGGGGGGGGGTTATAGCAAATTCAAGTTCTCGTCAATTTTCTTGTTATATCTATTATAAATTGAAAAATTTAAATACCTCCATCAAATTTGGTTCTTTATTACTGAAGTAGAGGTAGGTCTCCAAATAAGCTTCTTGGCTAAGTCGGGCCCTCTTTGTCAGCAGTCACTCCCGTGAACGGAGACTTTAGTGGCAATCATGGACCCAAACAACTGGAATTTGGTAGTAGTGCCATAAGCGTTAAGCTTTATAAATATTTTAGTTATCTATACACTCAGTTTATCGTTTATAAATTTCTAAAAAGGCATCGGTTTTGGAATTCATTAAGCACCTACAATGAACACAGATACAATGAACGTTTCTTTTAAGACCCTCCATTAGATTAGGAATGGTTTAAATTTTCTTTGGTGAAAGAAATTTTGTCCAATAATGCCTAAACATTCACACTTCAATGAAGCTATTTCAGCGTATTCATCGGCCATCTCTGTCTGGAAATTCATCATATGCTAATTCCTTGATCAAATTGTTGGAGATCTTCTGTTGCCACTATTGCCCTCCCTCTAGAATTCAATGGTTTTCAATTATAGTTCAACAGTGGTTTTCAATAATAATGCAGTGGTTTCGAATAATTTAAGTAAACAGTGGTTTGAAATAATTACAGACTAATGAGTAGCTTTGAAGAAGACTGAAGATCCGTATCTTCTTACAGCTGCTGATCCCCGTAAATGACATAAGCCTCAATATTCACAACTATTGCGACAATCATTTACTTTATTTCGGCATGACTTTTGATACTGAATTAATTTCATTCTCTTTTTTTTTGTCTTCTTTTTGAAGCAATTCAGCTTAGCTTGAAAAACAGGTCGTCCCTCGTGAAATATAAATAAATAAATGGGGAAGACGCAATTTTGTTTCATTTAAGAATTATTTGCGGAGCCGGAGAGTGTTGTGTTCGAGGTCCGATTCCACCGAAGAAAAGTCGTGTCAGTAGGTTTGGTACTCGTTAATTCCATTTGGGCTAATTGTTCTTCCACTGGTGTGATGAAGAAATTTTGAAATGTGTTGCCAGTACAGGTGTCGTTCTCATCATATGACCACGGCTCAAGATTTCGAAGTCTAAGAGGAACTAAAATTAAGAAATAATTAATATTTCACAGATAAGACTTGATGTTTGAGGGTTGCTGATATTTGAAAATCAAAAATAGTATGTTTAATGTTTTACAAAAATGAAAGATATAAGAGACTCGCTTTTTTTCTTTCAGGTGCAATTTCTTCTGGTTCTTTCGTATATGACGATATCCTTTGGAACCGGCTGCGAGAAGGTGGAGATTGTTGAAGGTGTTTATTTTACTTTTGTTGTCTGCTTGCTTGCGCTCTTCATCAATTTTTATCGACAATCCTTCAAGAGAACGAAAGTTGAATAAATTGTAGTATCAATTAATAGCTTTTTAAATTAAAGCATCGTAGATGAAAAGTATCCATTTACTTAAATAAATTATTTATATTAATTCATTTTTCATTTTAAACTGTTTCATATTATTTATCAAATGCTAAGAATTTATTTAGAATTAAGAAGTGAAACAATTTTTATGCTTAGATTTTTCGATTCAAAATTACTAAAAAATATTTCTCTGATTCAAAATGAAATTCAGTTAATGTAAATAAACTTCAGTTAAATGCAACAAAAAAATAAATTTCTACCAATAAGAATAATAAAGTATTCTTATAGAACCAATTTTAGGACCACAAAGAGTAACAACCAGTAAAAATGAAAGAAATTTAGAAACTTCTTTCATTAGTTATTAGTAAAGTTAAAGCTTAGTTATAACTGAATAAAAATTCAAAAAAATGTATTGAAATACATTTTAATCCGAAACTTATTCGTTAATTAAAAATAAGTCCTGCATTCACACCTTTATCTTTAACAGTGGAAGAAAAATCTAAAATTGTTTGTAGAAAAATAGAAACGAGTTGAATTTCTCGGTGACAGCGAAATTAATTTTTCTTAAATTCGCTTTGATTTTTACTTTTAAAGTTTGACGATAAAAAATTGGAACATCACGAATCTTCCCGTTTTGAACCTCTCTGAGTTCGAAAAAACAAATTTTTGAAAAGTGTCCACCATTTTGTCAGTCAGTGACATTGAAAAATGTGAAAAAGATCTTCCAATTGTGACGTTATATAATCAGTACTTATACACTAGACTCTCTGTATAGCTGGAAAAACTTAATTCTTTATTTTAAAGGTTTGGAACTGCTATGTCTGCGATTTTAATTTTGAGTAAAAAAATAATTCGAATTGCGCTTGCGTTATAAGTCATTTATTGTAATTCAGAATTGGGATGAACGGGCCCTTTTAATTTTCAATTATGTTTAAAGTATGAAATGTTGTTTTTAACGCGTCTTCGTTCGGAGCAATTACGTTTCGTAGTCGAAGAATTATCCGAACATGTTACATCTAGTCGCTTGAAAATTCCAGATTTGAGAAAGTTAATGTTAAATAGTAAACACTATAATGGAAAAAAAGTGAGAGAAATGTTCGATATTTTAGTTGAAGAAGCTGAACAGAATGGGCAAGCCAATTGAGAAGAAGCCGAGCAACAAGAAAAGTGGGAAAAAAACAGAGAGAAAATATGCTTTAGAACTTAGAAAAATTAGAGTTTGCTGATGAAAATTCAGATTTCGTTCACTCAGAATTATTACTTTCGGCACCAAAAATTGATTGGCAGTCACAATTCAGAAAATTTTGCACTAGTCGAAGACATTGGCCTTTTGTATAGTTCCATTTGAGAAGGTCATGAAACGAGTGCAATTGCCAAATAGGTTATGGATGGCATGCTTAGTTAATCGGGTACCAATTGAAATTGTGTAAATAATTATGAGAGAACCAGAAGAAAACTCCGAAAATTAAGAGTATGTTAAGTTAATTTTAACTAAGCGTTACAAATTTAAGTACTGAACAATTTAGAAAATTATTTTTTTATATGAGATTATTTGTGGTAAAAGAGGGAAAGAGTATTGCCATGATCTGGAACCTGTTTTTAATAGGTTGATCCACAAGGCTTAAAATAAACAGTTTTGCGAATTTGAAGGATATAATCATCGGAGATATAATGAAATCCCTCACAACTCCAGAAATTAAAGAACATAATTTAGATAAATGGACACAAATAGTTTCTTCGTATATGCTGGCTGAAAAGGTTAATGAATCAGTTGACTTAAAGCATAATTTCAAGACATGTGGTCATTTTAAGAGAACGCTAATAGAATAGAAGTTTCCAAAAGAAGAAAATTGGGTCGTTAGTAAACAAACCAATCCAAGTCGATTTTTAAAAAGTCCAATAATCTGCTATAATTGCTTCAAAAGTGGACATTTGCCGGCTTTCTATCACAGACACAGCACGTCTTCCTCGAGTTCTGTGAGTCTCGGTTCGGGCATGGTTGTTCTTCTGTGTTCTATCTGTGAGATGTGTGAATGTGCCTCCCCCCTTTCTACAAAGGGGCTGTTCAAGCATGCGGATGTGTTTCACACTCATATGAGATAGAAGGCCTTTGAGCTTCAATCGGTTGAGAAAAAAGCATCTAAAGCAACTATTCGAATTTCAGATGATATTAGGAATTATTCGCGAAAGAACTACGCTAGTATAACACGATAGATTCAGTAAAAGTGCTAAATTTATGCCTAAAGTTAATATTTCTTAAATACTCAACGCTATTGTTGAGCAAGTTTATTAGAATATGCGAGAAATTTTTGGGGAGATCACTCCTCCAAATTGAGTCATTGATTCAAAAAATATAAAAATAATACATAAAAATTACATTAGTTGATTGATTGATTTGATCTAATGTTTTATTAATGCATCTAGTCATCTAATGTAATCTACAATTATATTAGATGATTCTAATGTAATCTATAATTACATTAGATGATTGAAAAAATAACGTTTTAAATTCTAAAATGATGTAAAAAAATTATATAGTCATTTAGTAAATTATTGCGAAAAAAAATCGAAATCCAGTTTATTTGTTAATTAAATTTTAATTAAAAATTGTAAAAAAGCTCAAGTACATGCACTTTTTTTTATTTTCTATCTGTGAAAGTAGTGAAATTGTTGTTTCTAACGATCTATTGTGAAGAACACCAACACCCACATACTCAAGACATTTTAAAAAGTTTGACTTCGAGCTAAGGATGTTTTTTAAAAAAATTTAATGCTAAAAAAGGTAGTCATATTCTTTCTAAAATTTATATAAAATCTAGTCATATTCTTTCAAGGTGGGTAAGTCAAGGGAATTTCTGCAATGATGATGGTACTATTATAGAATCTTAATGGATTAGTATAATTATTTAAACTCTTCCCTAAATTATTAAGACTCTTTCCTGACTCTTATTAAATGGCCATTCTGGGAGCGAAACAAAAAAATTCTTCCTTATAATCAAAATTGAATTTCTAGATCTAAAAATGCCTCTTTCGAATAATATTTTAAAATACATCATTGAATGGATGATATCCACTCATGTGACATTGATATAACTCTTAAAATGTTAACATATGTATAAAAAAGTGAATTTCTCATAAAAGAAAACTATTTCTTTTACAAATTCAACTTTTTATCATAGATTCTAAATTTTAATCAAGCAAAAAATCACTTCTATAGAATATAGTAAATTGGGAAAAAAATTAAATCTTAAAAAAGCATCTTTTTCCTTTCAGCATTTTGAAGTTTTCAAACATAGATATGAAATTTTGATTTACAGGAATTAAACACACAACAGAATGCTTATTTGGTTATAAAAAGAATAGAAGTAAAATGACTTACTTTTAACAGTAAAAATTAAATAAATCTGCCTCTAAACCTTTGAACATTTTTACAATCGACAAACGTAAAAATGATCTTCATACGATTTCATTTGAATCTCCTCACTGCTTCATATAAATGGCTTTGAAAAAAGACATTCGGCGCATTTTAGTTATAGATTTAATTTTTCTCTTTACTGTCATAACTGTCACCATAAAAAAGCGGGTGTATCTGTATAGAAAACATCACAATTATTAACTATTTTCTAGGAATTTAATCCAATAGAGTTGTCATGAAAAGTATTAGAATGTGTAAAAATTATGTAATATCAACTTCATTGGATATACTGTTGATCCCTAGTAGCACACAAATATTGTACAATATTGATCAATGTTGGCAATATTGTTTAATATTGCAGAATATTGTTTGATATCATATAATATATCACAATATTATACAATAGTATGTTCCAGGATGCGCTACGTGGGATATGGCTATTTAAACACAGATTTGCACACAGATATAAGAGTTGGATGGGACAGAAGTTATGATTGTCGTAATTAGAGTTGTACATATTTTGTGGTGACTCGAACCATTACAACGATTTCGGGAAAATAATTTTACTTACAATTTAACTTTAAAAAATTAAACGTTTGGTTTTAACTAGGTGCTTCACAGAGCTTGCACGGGTGCATTCCAAAGAGAAGGGGAAGAGAGTAGCTGTTTCAGAATTTCCACGAGTTAACACTCGGATGATGAGTAGCGCAGCAATTTCATCACACATAGCCTCTACGGGACGCGTAGTTTACAGATATCTGCTATGATTTACATGATTCATGAGATTTTTATGATTTATGATAAGTATACTTGTTGTATGATGATTTATGTAGGTATAAGCAATTTATGATTGGTATAAATGATTTATGGCAGGCATACACTACATCATAATGGTGAATTTTCCATGAAAAGAAAGGACAGTGGAAATTAAATTCCTAACTAAGATTTTCTCTTAATTAATGAGCTTGAATTCTTTTCTTGATTACTGTTTCGCTTAATTTTATGTAGCCAAGCAAAAATGTATTGAAAATGAATTAAGTGCATAGGCTTCACCAGATTACAGTTTCTTTATCAAATTTTGAATTTTTTGCTCTCTATATATAGCATATAGTACATCGCAATCTGTCCATTTTCAGGTATTTTAATTGAACCATTCTTAAATGCAACATGATAAAAAAATGAAATTAAATTTTTGTCTCGACACTAATATTGTTCTTTAGCGAATTTTGGATTCAGTCACTCGAAGCGATGAAATTTTGAAGTATAATGGATTCAACGTTTTAAACTAGAGTTTTAATAGAAAACTGAAAAGTCGTGGTGGTTAGAATAGTGATATAGTCGTAAACAGCTTTGAAAAATTGCTTTTAAGTCTTATGATGCTTTTGTGTCTGTTTTTTACACGGGATAGTATTTTTAGTCGAGTTTGCTATCTATAAACTCGATTGATGAGAAGTGCGAAAACCACACACTGGAACAAATGTAATACTTTTATAAAATTCTACTGTGAAAATGTCAGATTAGTAGAAAAAAGACAGAAGAACACTAAAAAACAAAAATTAAACATGTTTTCTGAAATTTATCAGTTTTTATGCAGATGGTGTTATATGAAAAGTATTTTACATGAGAGTTAATTTTTCTTCTTCATTTCTACAATTATTCTAGAAACAATAATTTCAATAACTGTTCTTCATTGAAAGATTTCAAAATACGCATTAGAGGATTAAAACAAGGTAAATCTTAAATACGTAAATCTCGTCCACGTTATGTATGTATACATATATGTGTTTACACATAACGCACACGTACGTGTAACTACATCTGCTCTTAAATCTCAAATATTGATATGGGAATTTTTAAAACAAGAAAATCTAATATGCTTATTAAAAAAAGGTATACGGGGTAAAAAATTTTAATATTTTTTTAACATTAAGATTCATATTGATAATTCAAAAGAAATGCTTATTAAGTCTCAGAATAAGAAACATATTTTGAAACAGATAAATTGTTGTTACTTACGGCACGTTACAAGCACGTTGACCGATTTGTCAGCTATTTAAGCCGAGTGAGCATCTCCAGTAGTGACATCTGAGACCCAGAAAACGACTTCTCTACTTCATGCCTCACATTCACTTGCATAACCACTTTCAACAAAGGTTCACATTCATACACCTCGCAGATAGAACACAGAAGATGAACAGCCACGTCCGAACCGGGACTCCGGCCCAGGACTCTCATATCACAGGGAAGACGAGCTGCCCATATGTCAGGTTTCCAGCAATAAAAAGAATTTGGCAAAATACTGCCATGACTTATGGCCCTTTATAAACCCACTGGTAGTTATCTGTCAGCGATTTAAGCCTAGTGAGTGTCTCTTGTTATTTTAATAGGGCCATCCGGGGCCAAAAGTTCGACTTAGTTACTTTATGTGACACATACGCTTGCACAACATTACATTACAGGAGGATACATTCAAACACCTCACAGATAGAACTCAGGAAAAGAACAATCACGCTCGAACCCAGGACACCCAAGTCATGTGGAAGACGCGATTCCCCTATGCCTGGAGGCCGGTTAGATAAATTTTTAAAGCGCTTAGTATTTTTTTAGATCTGAAATTTAGTCACAGTAGGTAAATCTGTTCAAACATGGCATTACATATTTAATCATGTTCCCATTTATTTGTTAACCGATCATCATTATATTCTCTCTTGAAAGCTTTAAGACAATACAAACTTCCTATTTGTTGTTCCTACACCTGTCTTTTGAATGGTCAGAAATAAGTGCCGAGGCAGGGAATGACCAGAGCCGGTGACTGCCTTCCCTTGTTGGGCTCCATGGTGGCAGTGCAATCGGACTTGAAATATTTTTCATATCATATGGGACCAAAAAATCATTCTCCCTTCAGTGGGCATCAGAAATCAATCAAATCTATTCCTAGTTAGCAATACTTTGACACTTACTTTATAGTTAAGAGAGTTTATGAAAACAATGAATCATTAAACTCAGTTTCTCCTTTCCTCGTCCAAAAGACCATAACAGCAATGATCGATGAAGTTTCTTGCATTCACAAAATGCGTTCTGAGAACTTGCTTGTGGAGGTAGCTTCTAAGAAGCAAGCACAACAAATTATCAAATTAAAAGAATCAACAATAATTTCTATTACTGTCAAACCCCATGTGCCTCTAAATTATTCTAGGGGTGTCATTACATGTGGTGAATGGTTCAATGTACCCCTGGAAGAAATTTTTAAAGATTTACAAAGCCAAGAAGTGACGCATGTACGCCGCATCACTATCCGACGGGATGGAAAACTCCTTGATACTAAACATCACATATTAACTTTTCACACCCCTAAATTGTCGGAATTTATCTATGATGGGTAACAAAAGTACCCGTTAGGCACTGTATTCCAAATCCCCTCAGGTGTTTTCAGTGTCAACTTTTCGACTACTCAAACGTTAACTGCAGCGGGACTATGACACGCGCCCTCTGAGCCAAGAAAGGCCACATGAACCAGCAGTATTCGTCACAAGAAAAGTGCGTGAACTGTGATAGCGCACATTTATCTTTTTCGAGGCATTGTAAACGGTAGGATCTGGAGAAACAAATCACTGAAATCAAAGTAAAAGAAAGTGTTTCATATCCAGAAGCAAGGCGAAAGGTCTTATCTCAAACACCAACTCAAGGCTTATGTTATACAGCAGCATTGCAAAAACCATTCTGTGCGAACTGTTCGTGTTCAAACTGCATTAAACATAAAACACAAATTAAACCACCAGACAAACCAATAGATTCAGACACTAGACAATCTACAGCTAGTGCTCCTGAAACTTCAAAAGCAGAAACAACAAAACAAAAGACAAAATCTCATGAAACTTTCAAATTGAAGCTTGGAAAACGTGGTCTTACACCAAAAGATCTCCGAGCCGACCAACTAAAAACATCGGCATCCAAAAATCCCGTCGTCTTAGGGCTAGCGACGAAGGGTATTCTTCATAAGGATCTAGCATCCATTTTTGGTGGTGTGCCCACTGCCCTGATATTAAATTGCATCCATATGAGGATGAATCAGAAATTGAAATGAATTGAGAAGACTTACAATTCCAACAACTGCATCAGTTTACCCCCCTTCAAAACATCACTTAAAGGGTTCTTTCATCTCTTGGAACTGTCGCCGCATTCTATCAAAACTTCCTCATATCAAGTCTATATTTAATAAATTTCATCCCATTTGTTTCGGTGTACAAGAAACTTCCTTGTCATCCAACATTCCCATTAAATTATGTGGATATAACTGTGTGTTAGAAAGATGCAGACACAATACCTCATTGTTTTTCACTTCAAACATTTATCCGAGCACACCTCTTACTTTACATACATGTCTCCAGGCTGTGGCTGCTCAGGTTCATAAACGACCTTTAGTCACGGTCTGTTGTATTTATCTTACGCCGCATAATGTCCTTCGTCAGCAAGATCTAGACACTTTAGTGGACCAGCTACCATCGCCATTTATCCTGATAGGTGACTTCAAAGGCCATAGTATTTTCTGGGGTTCGGATAGTACAAGCACTCGTGGGCAGCAGATTGAACAGTTAATTGCAAATAACTGTCTCTGTCTGCTAAATAATGATAAACAAGCCTACTTCCACCAACACGTAGCTTTCATTGTCTTGACTTAGCCATATGCACTCCCTAACTGCTATCGTTGTTGAATTTGACAGTTGAAGATGAACTTTATAATATCCCATTCTGATAGTGGTAGTGCAACCTTTTGTCCTTCACGTTTTCAATTCCAAAAGGCAAACTGGACTACATTCTCTCAACTAGCTGTTATCAGTGAAAGATGTTTAATCATACAGATATATTGGAAGCCGTACAAAATGTCGTTGACACGATAATGAATGCCGAAAATATCACCATTCCGAAAACTTTCCCAAGTCTAAGAAAATTTTGTAGACCTTGGTGGAACTCAGCCTATCGCGACATTTACAAAATTTAAAAGAGACTTTGGAACAAAGTTAGATGGTATCACATATCAGAGAACTTGTCGCTTTTAAATGAGCCAGAGACCTTGCTCGTTGTATTCGCCGTCGTAATCAGAGGGAATCTTGGGTTAACTTTGTATCATCTATCACATCCTATATTCCCAGTAAACTTTGTGGAAAAAAGTAAGTGCAGCTAATGGGGTTAATAGAAAAAGTTCTTTTTCTATTCTAGATACAGGAAATGTGTCTTATTCAGATCCATTAGACGTTGTCGATATTTTGGGTAAAACATTTGAATAAGTTTCCTCAATCGACACTTACAGTTTTAATTTTCTATCAGTTTAGAGTAGAGCAAAATGGGTGCCTTTAGGCTTTAATACCCTGGAAACAATTTCATACAACTCTGAATTCAGTATATTAGAACTGTAATCGGTTTTATCTTTTAGGTGTGTAAGCGGATAGCTCTAGGCCCGAATTCCCAATCTTATGGTTAGTAGCCGAGTATCATACCGATCAAGCAAAAGGGGCTCTTCAGCTCGAAGGATATTAATTGGCTTATATTGAAATCAACACAATCTCAACCTCATGATACAAGTCCTGGACCAGATAGGATCACTAATAATATGCTCCACCATTTGAATGCACATTCTTATCCAATTTATTACTCTTATATAATAGAATCTTGACTGATCACAAATATACTTCACAACGGCAGGAATTTATTGTAATCCCAATCTTAAAATCTGGCAAAGGACCATCAAACCCTCTGAACTACTGGCCAATTGCAGTGACTAGTTTTCTTTGAAAAACCTTTGAACAAATGGTTAATTCTCGTCTTGTATAGTTATTAGAGAAGAAAGGATGCATTCTCCCGTTGCAGACTGGTTTTCGCAGAGGTGGGTCAACTTCTGGCAACCTAATTTTACTGGAAACCCAGAACCGCAGAGCTTTTGTTAAAAGGAATCACCTTGTATCGATATTCTTCGATACTGAGAAGGCATACGACCGGGCATAGCGCTACGGCATACCTTTAAGGGAACTGGGAAGGTTTTTACCTTCAAAAAATCGATTTTTCAATTTTTGACTTAAAAAATAGAGGAAAATTCGCTGAATCCAGCAATGTATGATATGTATATTTTTATAAATATGAAGGCCTAGAAATTAAAATTTTAAAATGTAAACAAAGGTGCCACGCCCCTTTTTTAAAGGGACATCATTTTAAATTAACCTTTATTTTCACTTTTATTTATTTATTATTTAAGTATTTTTTATAACTTTATAATTTTGGGAAAGGATACGAACAACTCAACTTGTTATGTTGATATTTACAAGTTCATTTAACTGTTATTCTTCACCTCGTGCTTTTTTGTTTACAGTGCTCACCGTGATCTCGCTTCAAAACTTTTATTACATTTTATTGATAAAGTTTTTTAGTTATTCTGAAATTACTTAATATACTTAATAATAATTTCCTAATACGTAACAATGGCAAGAAGAAAACTCTTTGGTAAAAGAAAATCTCACTCGAGTCGATTTTCTACTGTGAGTCAAACATAGAAATGTGCTGACAGTGAAAAATTGAATGTAAGTGCATCCAAAAGAAAATTGGAATGTGCTGATTTATTTTGTGATAAGGAAGTTCATAACAATATTAGTTATTCTTGCGATATGGAGTCCACAAATATTATCATTGATTTGAGAATATTAAGAACACTCCTAAATACATTTTAACAATGTAAGCAATGTTGCAATTTTGATTCAACAATTGTGTAATTGAAAGTATCCCAAAAAACACATTTGTTGGGCTCAATACATTAAAAATGGGTGTCACGAATGATGTAATCTGTTTTAATGATGGAGTATTTAGTCAAACTGAGGTACTTAAAAATTTAGGTATTACACCTGGAAGAAATGCTTATGATGCGTTGAAAAAAATAGAATTGCTTCGTATCCGAGAAGCTGATATCATGCATAAAAAACCCTCTAAAGAAGCAAGAGCAATTAATAGACAAATGAAAAGAGTATCAGAACTTCTGGAAGTGTCTAATCAAAATGAATATGGCCCAGGGAGGTTTTAAAAATTAATATAAATCATTTTATTGGTAAATATCTAGTTTTTTACAGTTTTCTCAAAACGTGTTTTTTTTTTCAATTTTAGGTACACATACTCAAAATTCTATTCATCATAGAGAGTTAAAATTTTATACTATGATATATATCATTATTATGTATCTATTAAACCTTTTTTTATATATTTTTGGATAGTAATATAATTCTAAGAGGATATTTATAATGAAAAATATCACATTTTTTGAGGATTTATAGTTATATGACATTTAATATTTCTTAAAAAAATTTTTTTTTTGGTTCTAACAGAACAAAAATAGGTTCACTGTAATTATTATACTTTTATGCACATATTATGCTAGGTTTGAGATAATGTTAAGCAGAATTATTTTTTCTGAGTGTACCTTTGTGTACCTCTATATGCGTGGCTAGCCGCATCATAATACATTTTCGATTTGCTATAGAAAAATAAATACTTTAAAATATAGGTAATTTTTTATTGCATTTAATTGAGAATAGTACATTTTATCTATATGTGTCATCTTTTTACTGAGAACTAATTTTTACTCTTATAAAATCCCCTTTAATTACAACTGAAATTTTGACTGTTTTCCTTGTCGAGAACGTCCCAGTTCCCTTAACTCTTTTTAACTTTGGTTTTAGGGGTAATTTACTCACAGTTTTACAGAACTTTTTATCACATCACATTTTTAGAGATTGTGTTGGAAGCTTTTGTTCAAATCTTTTTATTCAAGGTGAGGGAGTTCGCCAGGGAGGTGTCCTTATTGTCACAGTTTTTATCGCTCATCTTAGTCAAATTTTAATCCCTTTACCTTCATCTGTGCATGCTAGTCTATATGTTGATGACCTTCAGGCCTACTGTCAATGAAGCAATATGAATCTAATTGAAAGGCAATTGCAAACTGCCGTAAACAAATTGGTCTCCTGGTGTAATAAAAAAGGGTGCACTATTTCTCCGAAGAAAAGCCAGTGTGTCAATTTTTGTTTCAAATGAAATCTTCATCTTGATCCGTGTATTCATATTCAGAATATTCCAATTCCTGTGGTAACCGAAATGCGAATTTTGGGAAGGGTTTTCGATCGAAAACTCAACTTCCTTCTGCATATCTTAATTTTACGGAAGAAGTGTTAAAAGTCTTTAAAAATTTTAAAGGTTCTTTCAAAAATATCTTGGGGTGCCGATCGGATATCCTTACTACATATCAACGAAACAGTAGTCCTTTCCCGGATTGATTACGGTTGCATAATTTATGGCTCTCTACACCCTTTTTCAGAAAATGGATACTATCCACAACTCGGCTTTAAGAATCTGCTCTAGAGAATTCCGTACTTAATGAAGCTTTCCACGAACTACCCCTCCATTTAAGGCGACAGAAATTATCTATTTTATATTATTACCGTTCAAAATCTGTCCCTAATCACTCCATCAGCAATATGAATCTTCCGTTTGGTCTTCGTAGACTATACGATGCCCTCCCCTCTCACATCCTACCATTCAACGAGAGAGTCAAATTATTCATGCATGATGCGGACCTTTCAAATGTCACCATCAAGATAGTTGACTCATTTTGCTTTCCACCTTGGAATATCCCACATCTTTCAATTCTAAATCCCTTTGCAGGTATTGACAAATCGCAAACAGCTTCTGTGATTTTCCACCAGCTTTTTCATTATCATCGTTATCAGTATTCTTCTTTCACACAATTTTTACGGATGGCTCGAAATCAGATGGGCATGTTGGTTGTCACATCGTACTTCCATCTGATACACTGAGCTACTGTCTACACAACTGATGTTCTGTTTTCATCGCTGAGTTAATGGCGATTTTCTGTCTCTTCAAGAGATCTCGCCTTCTTCTCAGCGTGACTTTATCATCTATACCAACAATAAGAGCGCTTTGGGGGCACTTTCTCATTGTCATAAAGGAATTCACCCAATTGCTAATCAGATTCTGTTTATGTTACAAATCTTACAAAACAGAGGATTCAATGTCATGCTTTGTTGGGTTCCTGGTCATGTGGGTATTTCCTGAAATGAAGAGGTGAACTCTGCTGCTAAACAAACTTCATACTTTTTTATATATAGACCTCCATATTGTGATGTGAGAAAGTCTGTTAATATTTTTTTTTCATTTAACTTGGCAGAAGTCACAGGACAGGCAGCTCAACAACAAGTTACATTTCATAAAACCTATAATTGATTTCTGGCCTATCGTCCCTATACGAGATGTTGATGTCAAGATGACGATGTGTGAATCGAATATGCCACCTTCGTATGGGGCATATTCGATTCACACATCGTCATCTCCTTTTCGGTGACAGAGTCTGTCTGATCTGCATGTCATGCCGATTTTAATGTGAAGCCTATTTTGATTGAATGTCTGGTTTTTAATTCTCATTGTCTATATTTTTTTCATGCACCTTCTCCAAACTTGCATGGCTTAGTGGGTGATAAATACCACCCGGATATTTTTCATTTTTTATCGGCAATTGGTTTTTTTTTATATGAGCATTTAATCCTATTTACCTGTGGATTGCTTTTAAAAAAATTAACATCTGATTTTGCTTTAGAATCATTGCTTATATCCTATTTCTTAAAAAATTTCAATATTAATTGTTAAACAAACTTTCTGTTTTTAATTAGGCTACACTTTTATACTTTTTAAAATTAGTCTCTTTAATCTTCCCAGATTCAAAACCATATGATTGGCGCAAAATTGCCGGGAATGGCTCTTGCGTTAAAAAACCCAACCAACCTCTCATGATCTGTAGACCTCCGTTAAAGTAAACATAACTCGTAATGTTTGATTCTTAGTTACAACAGATAATATTTTACTCACAGACACAATATTATTAACTATTTTTTAAAAAAAGAATTGCCAGTATATGCATATTAATTATCGATATATGCAAACTATGAAATTACGTATAATTTTACAGTTATTTTTCACTTTCATCTACTCTACAACTTTTATCTACTGTAACTACTGATATTTTTGGAAATTTTCAGATCTTTTGAAATTAGACAAAGTTTGAAGTAGACAAAAAATCATTCTTATTAATAATTTGAAATATAAAATCTAGTTTATTCGCTGAAATAAAAATATATGTTCAAAATGTAAAATATTAGAGAAGTTATAATAACAAAGACAAGTAATTTATTTTAAGTAGGAATCCCTGTTCAAACAAATCAGTGTGCACTGAATCACGTTCTCAATAATTTTCCGAAAGAATTTTCTTACATTAACCGACGAATGAGAAATCAGTATATTAAAGTATAACCAACTCTTAACATTTGATTCCTTGTAACAACGTCTACAGTTAATGTTTTATCACCTTTCTTAATAGAAGTGTCAGTGATTTCACGCCAATTGTCGATCTGTACATGTAAACCAGGTAATCAAATACAATTTTGTAATTCTATTTTGTTTTACTTTGCTATTTTCTTCTACTTTTTTAATCTTCTTTGAATTTCTTATCTATTAATTTTAAGCATCGTATTCATTGGATCTTTATCCCAAAGTCAATAACATTAATTATTTAGGCCGTAAAACAAAATATTTCAACATAACTGTTATTCAAGCACTTTTCATGAATCATTTTTCGAAACAGCCTTTTGTAGTTGAAATTAAGAAACAATATATAAATCAATCATATATTTTAATAGGATACTATTATACATTAATCTGCTTGAAAATAAATAACAAAACTGTAAAATGTTGGTGTAACTTGAGAGAGAAAATTGATTTTTTCCTCGGATTTATCATAGCATTTAATGAAAGCACTTTCAAAATAAAGGTAAAAAGAGTCTTCAGGAAAATGGTGCTTAGATACAACTGCATATCTAATTTTGAATTGAAAGCAGTTATAATAAATTTCGTCGTATCATAAAAAATGATACATGTGTATTACAATTATTCTATGATAGTTTTAAATTAAAATATTAACAAATTGTATCACAAAATTGCTATCAGAATTCAAATTAAAATCTCGTAAACGTAAAATAAAAGATAATTATAGATTTAAAATGAAATTCTTTTTAACGCTATGGCAAAATAATTTAAGTTTTCTGCTTTGAAACTATGACTACTTTTGAGAAAGTTGGGATTTAAAATTTCAATTCCTTGCTCCCACATTTTTGTTGAAGCCAAAAACCTCATCTCATTGAACCCTCATTAAAGCACCACGTGCTCGTGCAAGTTAAATTAAATTTTAATTTATTATAATTGTTTCGTTGAATAAGTAACGTCAATATTACAAACGATCCAAAAAAAACTATCTGTTATTTATTGTTTAAAAAAATATCGCATTTCCTCTTTATTTCATTTCATAAAATCGCATACTCAAAATGACTTTTTTCTCGATTTTATTTTCTATAGTCATTAGCTTATTTTTTTCAATCAGAGCTTTTGTAAATGCAATGACAACACGTTATTAAAATTTGATTATTTTTTTAGAGGTTCGTACAGATAATAAAATTTCAATTCATTGCCCAAGGATTATTGTTAACGTTAGAGACCTCATCCCAAAACAACATCATGTTCCAACATAATAAAAAACGCTTTTTTTTTTTTGTTAAATTCCAGCGAAAAAACCCTTCAGACTGCTCAACAATGGAACGCTGCATCCTTAAAAGTGCGGTGTACAATCAGTACTTTCCAAGCAAATATAATTATATGGTTTCAGCTTATGGTATTGTTCTTAAAAGATAAAGAATAAATAATGGGAAAACATATTGCTCAAAGAATCTGAGAATGTTAAGGAGCCATTGCGAAGAGGGATCGAGCTAGTAAAAATTGAGTTCGAAATGCGATTTCACATAAATACTTCCAGGACGTTCAGTTATGAAGTGGTAGTTATCCAATTACGACAAAACAGCCTCTGCGCTTTCGGTACTGCTTACATATTAAAAACGTAATCGCGATCCTTAAGCCCTGATAGACACAGGAGACGAGGTGTTAATTTTGATCCGCATATTTGATCGGCATCGATTATATTCGATACTCCAATAATGGAAAAATCCAAGAATTAATCCGTTTTATTAAATTGTCTTATAAAACAAGAGTTGTAGACTAGCAGAATTTCGAAATATCGCTGTAATGTCATGCCTGATTAACCCTTTATACGTCAATAGTACTTAAATCATCGTAAACTTCATTTTTTGAATAATACTTTTATCTTCAGGATATGGTAACTTTTTTCTGATGGTATTCAGAAAAATACGAATAACACAACTCCAACAAGTAGTAAATATTGGCCAAAATCAGAAACTAAAAATTTTAAATTATTAAATCAAACAATATATTTTAATTAACTTTAATATTTTTTCCTATTTCTTAACTTTATCTCTACAAAATATACTTGATGATAAGCAGATAGCATGAAAAAAATTATTGTAAAATAATTTGATAAATAACGAGTTAAAATTTAGTAGTTACTTTTATTCTTGCGCACCTTAGAGTTTGATAGCATTTCATTGTTTGGAATTAGATATTTGTGTAGAAATATTTATTTCTCAAATTTTAATCGATTTCGAATAACCCTTTGTCCGCGCATTCAGCAGCTAAACACCTGCTCTTAACTGTTTCCTTTCAAAAAACTAAAGTTAGGAACGTCTGATCGTTTATTTAATAAATTATCAGCTTTCTTTTAAATTTCTGCGATCTACTGTAGAGTTGAAACAGTGATATATTAGCTCTATGAAATACACAAATTTTCGTAAAAATAGATAAAAGAATATGTTGTCCTTAAACTCCGAAAATTAAGAATAATCATTTCTAAGAATCTTAATCTAATTCTACGAATCTTAAGAAGTCAATTGAAATTGAAATCCTTTATCATCATTCAAGTCTTATTATCACATGAGATGATGATGTTGTTTTTATTAGGGGGTTTTAATATCTCCGAAGTTTGCAAGCGAAAAATAAATATTATTGAAATTATCGAGTGAAGAATTTATTTTACCTGCTTTTACCAGTCTTCCATTATTATTATGTACGCTTCTTTGACAGCAGATGCGTTTTGAAAAGGTTGACATAGAACTACGACATCATAGCTTTTATTTCGTCTCTAAAACGACGAGCTTCAAAACTTTGTCAGCTGGAAAAATTGATAATGAAAGTTTAAAATATTATAATTATATAGAGAGAGAGGAGGGAGGGAGAGGGATAGAGACCGATAAAGAAGTCTCGTTATTATTTCAAACAGTTTAAATTGTTTAAATACTTAAATTAATTAAGACAAATAAAAACTTATTTTAAAAAAATCTTTCGTCATTATTTTACTACGCAATGTAATTAAAGAGCTATGTTATTAATATCATATATTTAATGCATTCACAGTTTTTTTCTCTTATTTGTTTCCCCAAATTTCAAATGTTGTAAAATTTATTCTACTTATTCTTATTTTACTCTCTCTATATATACATATATATTTTACTTCAATACAAATTGATTTAATAGAAAAATAAATTCAAAGGTAATTTATAATATTTTATACAAAATTTTGTTCTTTGAAATTTTTTAAAATCATTTTAAATACAATTTGCAATTTGTAACATAATCCTCATTGTTTAAACGTCATCAAACCCATTTTAATCCTTAATTCAATTCTGAATTTATTTGAATATTTTTCCCACTACTAAAAATATAAAAAGGGGGATTATAGATTTTTAAGAAATACAGAATTTCTTAAGGCATTCATTCAAGGAAAGAAATGCATCAAATAATAAATTAAAACTTTTTAAATTATAATTTTTAATAATTTACAGTAAAAATTTGGTCTTTACATCAAAGTAAGATAATATAGAGTTTTCTCCTCTAGGATTATAATAATTTTTCAGAAATCTATTGCATGCACAAGTTATTAAAAGGAGCATTTTGTAAATAAATGTAATAACGACAAAAGTCTGCCAATTAATTTAATAAATAAAAATACCAAGAAAGTTTAAGAAAATTAATACAAAAATATTATGTCTGATATATAATTCTGAATATCTGTAAGGAAAATTTGCTTTATGATTCAAATATTAATTAAAATTCAACATTGTATAAACGGAACTATTATTATTAGTTACTATGAGGATGTCGTGTCCGCTTTTTATCACGGAAAGAGGGGTGCAGTAACTTCTGAGGGTATGGGCCCCTGAGCACCAGAAGGCAGAAGTCTGACTTCTAGCTCATATGAGGATGAAACACCCACCAACACGCTTGCACAGCCCCTTTTTACGGGGGGCACATTCACACATCTCACAGATGAAACATAGAAGAACAACCATGCCCGAACCGGGACCTGACGGAACACGAGGCAGACGCGCTACCTCTGTGCCAGCAAGGCGGCTAGTAGTTACCATTCCAGCATCATATCTTTCTTCTAAATATTGTCAAAGTTTTCATTTAAAATCTACAATTTCATTTTAATATATATATGCTTGAAAAATCAATCCATATTTATATGCCTAATAGATGCATGTAAAATTTAAATTTTAATACCAATGCGCAAGAATCTTACAATTCTGACTAAAAAGCTTTCACTTTCTTAATACCTTTGAGCAAAATTTTGCTCCTGATTGTACAATCTTGTAGATAAAAATAAATCTGCAAATTAAACTTCAAAGACATTTTTTGTTTAGCCTTTTGAATGAATAATTATCCATTTTACTGATGGAAGAGCAGTGGTTATCTCATGATAAAGAGTCTTTAGTCAATGGTAAATGATTAGCGACTAGATAAATTAACGATTAGAATGATAGAGAATGGTTGAGACTAAATTGATAAAAATATTCTGAATAACTCCTCTCAATATTCGCCATGTTTTCCTCCTGAAGCTGCCTAAGCTGCTTTAAATCTAAAGTATGAGAGCAAATAAGGCTGAGCATACTTGAAAAACAGCGCAAGTTTCCTATTTTGCAATCCCATCATTTCTGTTCATATGAATCTGAATTTTCCAGCTTTTCTCTGTAAAATCTGTACATCACGAATCTCCGTCTCGTTTCCCACAGAAGGTGCTGGAGAAACTACTCATGTTGCAATGGCAACAGCAACGGCCACGCCGTGATGTTGCGGAGTTCCGCGATGTGACAAAGTGGTCACGAGCACCTCCACACCGTAATTTGGAATAAATACTTTAATTTGTAAGTTTAGGGTGAAGTTAAAATTAATTTGAACTAGTTTGGACGAGCGCAATAAAGCTCTAACGTCATAAAATTTGGTAATTAATGGTTTTTTAAAAATATTTTAATTAATTTAAAATAATAAATTTATATTATTTATGGGATAATTGAGAGTAATTTAATGAAGTTACGTTGCATGCGCCTTAAACTATGGGAACTGATGTAACTATTTTGTTTAATTTGAACAAATAAATAATTACAGATTTCGAGCATGTAGCACGTCGTAGCTATCTAAGGCCTAAACAGAAATAGTTTTGAAAGTTTAAAACACCAGATGGGTAACAGAGTTAATTAGTTCGCATCTTTTTTATGGCTGGAAAATTGATACAAATATTTTCTATCGCTGCTCTAGTTTTATTTCGAGAACTAAGTTTTGCAGGATCATAAACAGTTAATTGTAGAAACTCGTTACAAATTTGGGGTATTTTTTCGAACTTTTGATACTCTTTTGAAAAATTCAGAAACAGGTTCAATTTGAAGGTCATCATGTATTATTTTTCCTCTGACGTACCAGGATGCATTAACTATTCGTCTCAGTTGTCTGTTTTGGAAAACTTGCAACCTCTTGATGTTTGTGGCTGATGTGGCCCCCCAGATTTGTGAACCATACATTAAAACATGTTTTATGATGGCTCTGTAGAGCAGAAGCTTGAGAATAGATTATTCCGAGGAGAAATTAAGATGTAGAGATTAATACTCGTAACAATAGCTTTGGCGAGGGTTGCTCTAATACGACTATTAAAGCTTAATTTTGCGCCTAAAATCAACCCTAAGTATGTGTACTCATTTACAAAGGAGACGGGCTGGTCGTGAATTTGGATTATTTCTAGATTGGGCTTTTTTTCAATTTTTTTAGAAAAAAGAAGGCACGTGCATTTAGTGAGGTTGACTTTTATTTTCCAGCCAACTAGCCAGCACTGCAAAACAGTCATATACTGTTGTAAATTGTGTATGACTGTGTGGATTCCTATGCTTGGTGCAAAAGGTAGTTTACTCTCGCCAACTCTTTTTAACATCTATGTTCTTGATCTTCCTAGAGATATTAATTGTCATTTAGCGATTTTCGTAGACGATACCGCCATTCTACTCATGTTTTAATGACTTCAATGTTTTTTGTTGTAATCTTAAAATTAATATCTGTATACTATTATTAATATCCTGGATTCCTAAATTGTGTGAATAATCGTATAAATAATTCCTAAAGTGTAAATCAATAAAAAAAAATTCTTGATTTTCCAATCGGATCTGATTTTTAATTAAATATTAATCCACTGAAGCTTTATGTAAACTGATTGGATTAATCAATTTTGACAATCAATGTATTCTCTTATAATATTGATTTTTTTAGATAGTAAAACTATCAATAATGATTTTTTTTGTTTAGCCTGCTATTTGATAAAACTCATATCAATAACAAATTAACAGCCTTTCTCATTAAAATATACAAACGTATGTGTCAATAGAAAATCTGAATGGTTTACTTTGGAGTCAATGATAAGGAAAGCAGCTATGGTATCTTTATTTTAACACTAGCATAACTTCAAATGAACGATTTAATGCAATAATTTGAATTAAAAATTATTGTAAAGGAAAAAAAATATTTTTGAGCCCTGAAAATATTTTTGAGGGCTCAAATAAGTATAAAAATGGCAACCAAACCTAAAAATTCAATTGAACTGACTTAATAGCTCTGAAATTCTTCAAATCTATAGGTAAACCTCTGTAATTTTCCTTTAGCCGAGCGGCAGCCAAAAATAACCAAATGATACAGAACTCCATTAAATTTCTTACAGTGATTATAAAGCAAAAAATCATGAAATAATGAGAAATTCCGCCAAAATTCTTTGGCGAATTTTCGCTGTCGCCAGGCTAACGGAAAAGTACCTAAACACCATTTAAATTCAAAATTGGTAAATATGCTTACCACAGCCCTTTCAATATATAAGGACTTTCGTATAACCTTTGTCATTAAACTTTAACTCCATAAAAAGTTTTAGACATGAAACACCCCTCTGTTGTTTTCTTACGTGTAAGATTCTGAACACTTTCAGTTTACCCTGAACAATCTTTAGTAAGTACATTTACTAACCATCATTTCATAAATTAAGTGGCGAAACAACGAATTTTTGATGGTTTAATATTTACATCAGTTTACCATGATATAAGCCTGTTTTATTTGTCAATGACTCGGAACTATGCCCTATTAATGGTTAAGACCTATTACATTTATATCTTTCATAAAGATCGTATGTACCCAGGATAGTATGTGTTTAATTAGTAGTCGAGTCACACTTCCGAAATATCATAATGGTTTGAACTTAAATCATTAATCTTTTTTCAATTACTACTATTAGTTCACATTCTCCCTCTACATATACATTTGTATATCTTGTTCAAGTTTTCAATCTTTAATAAAATACTTTTTATTCAACCACTCGAGTTCAGATGCATTTTTTTTTCAAACTTGTAGCGGATGCCATTCTAGATTAATATAGTTGCTTCAAATATTAATACATTCGTAAAATTAAATTCATTTTAAATACTTTAAATTGAATTTTAGCACTTTTTAAGGAAAAGGGAAATAATCCTTTCATATTTTAGCTTAAACATTTTAATTCCCAACTTAAATGCAGGAAACAAACATTAACTTGAATTGTATTTCTAATTCTTAAGAAAATTGTCCGAAACTAATTTTTTCGATTTCAATTAATAGTTCACACTCTCCTTATATAGTTCAGATTTTCAGTTGTTAATAAAATGCCTTTTATTCATCCATTCAACTTAAATATCTTTTTTAAACATTTAGTGAATGACTCTTCGCGTCAATACCATTTTTCCAAATATTAATTCATTCATTAAATTTGATTAATTTTTAAAGCTTAAAATAGAGTTTTAGCAGTTTTTAATGAAAGCTGAAATCAACAGGTATTTTCTCAATAGAAAAAATGCGAGGATTACATTATGTTTCACGTAAAGTGAAAGAATGCGAGTCCAATTCTTACGAAAATCAATCATGTTTTGATAAAGTATTTACATTAATGGTAATTATTTAAGAAAAGGGTAACTGAAATAAAATTTCTCTTTGTTGATCAAATTAGGAATTGACTTTTTTATATTACTTGTTTTAATATAAAAACAAATTAATCTAAGTTATGCAGCTCTTAAAAGATGCAAATGGAAAATGTATTCAATACGGTCCCAACATGTCTTAATATGAATAAAGCAAGTCAATTTTTTTAGAAATATTTCATTTTTAAAATATATATTGAGTATTATTATAATGAAATAAAATTTATTCCTCTAAAAAACGCATTTTCTATATTTGAAAAAAAGTTTCAAAATACTTCTGAGGCAAAATTTCACTCCGAACTCTTAAGAAATACCGAAATTTAGTAGTCTATCGCATTCTTAACTAAAGATGCAATAAAAATTTCGAAAAGTTCTTTCATAGCATGTATGCAATATATAAAGTTCTTTCAAACTGCAACAATATTCCGGATTTGAGCCAATTAAAGTGTTTTTATCCCTGTTGAGCAACGCTGGCTGAATTACGCTGTAGGCAAATACTGTATCACCCAAAAAAGTTTAATCCTCTAATATAAATAAAATTACCGAATTAGTCTCTTTTTAAAATGTTAATGTTTTCTCAAAATGCGCGTAACTGCGAAAAATATAGGGTTGGTAAACTTTCATGTCCATAAACTGACGGTAATTCAGAGTCAAAGGCAAATCGAAATCTCAAATACATAAATAACCCGTAAAATGACCACACACACCTTCTAAAATTATATGAAAAATTGCAAGAAGCCACCAGATGTCAACCATAATCTATAACAATGACGAGAGTGAATTAGATTGATGTATACGGAATACAGACAAAGAAATAAAGTTGTTCGCAATCGCATTATAAACTTCAGTACATAGTTATGACACAAAGGACACATTTGGATAATTTTTTTCATGGTAGAATAATCAACCACCTCGAATGTGTCATAGTCGGCTGGAAGTATTCGAGGAATTTGGATTCTCCCAGAATCTTATTTCCAGTCTTTGGAAACGATTCCAAGATATTACGATACTGGATATAAATGGTTGGCATGATGATTAATACATAGTATGTCTCTCAAAATGTAATAAAATACGTACAACGCCTAGGTACATGATGAGTATCAAATTATCAATCTGATCTTATTAAATACTAGGCCAGTCATCAAGCAATGCTCTCCTAAGTTCTAGTAAACATGCATGTAGGAGGGTGGTTGACGGATTGCAACTCGTCGGCCAAGCATGCTCCACACATGCTCAATTGGATTCGAGCCCGGTGAGAATACTTACTTGAAAAATCTTTATGTCAGATTAAATGTAATAATATTGAGCCAAAGAACATTAAGAGGCTCTGAAAAGTACCTGGGTCTGGAACTGACGCAAACCAAAAACATAAATAACCCGCGATGAGGTGATGGAAAACGTGAAGAAATGATACTTGATTTTGTTTCTTACGCAGTACGAAGAAAATCTGAAAAATGGTAAATTTCGATTATTTCATTTATAGATTGGAGAGAAAAGCAATATCACTATATAAATATAAGAGAAAATTAAGTTAAAGAATAAAACAAGCTGTTTAAGTTTTAACATGAATTCTGTTTACTTCACTACGGTATACTTAAAAACATGAACCATAGCTAAAAAAAATTACAAATTTTATGCGTATTATGAAGTTATAATCAGTTACAATGGCAGTAAGTGATGCCCATTTCACATGAAATAACGAACAACGAACTGAACACTGCTCTTTTGCCATCACAACTTGTATTCTGCACACGGCTCGTAGAAGGATTGTACCTTGCCGATTTTAATGCCTTGACAATGTCGACGATGCAATACCTTGCTTTCATCCCTCATTTACGATATAGAAAACTAGGCTGGATAGTACGGTAGGTGCATAGTCAGGAACCGGATATTCCAGACTGTACTGTATTTATAGCTGCATTAAAAAGGGCTCACGAAAATGCTGAATCTATTCCTTTATTTAAAAAAAGGGCAATGATTTGAATTTTAGTCATTAAACCTAATATTAAGGCCCTATCACACGGCGAAACTTTCGTCGATAGTTGTCGATTTGTGCCCGCTGGCAACCGGTCAAGCAAGTTTTCCGTCATCGTCAACTTTTTCTAACCTGCTTGAAAATGTCCACGATAGTGACGGAAATATTGTTTACAAACGAAATTCAACCAATCATGTGAAACTTTGGAAGTGACGTAGCGTGCCAAGAATGGCGTAATTGGCGCTACTATACTAAAAATGCATGCATTTAATCTTACATATTACTAAATACTAAAAATAGTTTCGGTATCTTTTTCCCATTCTGTGGGGAAACTTATACTACCGTATGGGGAATAGTTCTCTAGAAGGATCTTCGAACTTGTGATGGAATTTTTTGAGATCCAACAGGATATTTTTAAGTAAATAAAAAAATATTAATGCTGATGTGAATTGTTTTCTTTTTGTGAAATATATTTGGCCATATTCAGCCTTTATTTATTCAAATAATAGTATAATCTTTTGATTATAGTAATTCCTTAAATAGTTTGTAAACAGCTTCTATATAATTAAAAAAAATTAGCTCCAATGTTAGAGTGAAAAATATAATAGTGATTTTAAATTTTAATACTTAGATGTTCCTTCAATGTTGCAGAAATATTAAACATATTTGGTTTTGACAAAAATAGAAAAATGATCATACTTTTATCATTAGCAAAACACTAAATCACCTTTTGTATGATAGACAATAAAATTTAGGCTTCTTTTTCTACATTTTTTTTCTTTTAAATTTAACAAATTAACAGTTAATTTAGAATGATTTCTGATTATACATTTGCATTGAGAAAGTTGCATAGAATGGCCACACATGTGGAAATAGTCAGACTAAAAAACAAGTGTTTTATTGCTTCTCATTCCTGATGTAATGTGGGTTTTTTTTTATGTTTAGCAATTTGAAATTTTACGAAAAACCTGTTTTTTATTATCTATGTAAAGATAAATAAAGTTTTAATACTTTAGCTTTGAAAAAAAAAACTAAGGAAAATGCAATAACATATTTTGGAAAATTATTTTTGATTATTATTATTGAATGAAAATTATTTAATGATTCCTATTTTTCACAAATATTGGTAATAAATCCACAAAGATTTTTTTAAAAAAGCTCTGGAGTTGCAAATAAAATAAAAAAAACATTTAACTCATTTTTTAAAAAGTAATTTTAGAAATGAGCGAGACTAAATAGTGTATTGCCTTAGAATTTACAAATATTTATCAAATGAAGAATCCTATTCGATGAATTGTTTTATAATTTTGAACTGATGTGGGAAAATAAAAATTATTTAAAGGAATGATAAATACAAATCAAGTCCAATATACATTCTCAAAAATTATTATTTTTTAAATAAAAAGGAGGGGAAAAACATTCAATCAAATTTAAAAGAGTAAAAAATACTTCTTATTCAATGATATGGTGGTAATGCATTTAAATCCAGTTTTTATTTTTAATTAAAATTCCAAAAAATATGTTCTTATTGAATTTTTTATGTTCCACAATCAATTTCTTGCCATATTTCAAATTCCTAACTTTAATTATTTGTACTTCACATCTAGAAAAAGTAGTTTTTATTTTTATACTACACACAAAACCTAAAATTTGTCGAGATGGATCCAACAAATATGTTTTCATATAGACAAAAATCATTAGATTTCAAAAGTTATTTAATTTGGTTTTAAATGTATTGGCACTCCTCTTCTGTTTTATTTATGAATTTTTGTTTTATTTTCACTTTTCCAGAAAAACAAGCTCTTTTAAGGTACTTAAAATTGATTTTAAAATTTCAGCACTATTTATGATGGTATGCACCTTTTAAGCTTAATTGGATGCACACCCACAAATCATTTTTCTTTTCAATATATTTTTGTTTTAAATTTAATATTGATAAGATGCATTTAAAGGAATTTATAAAATACAAACACAAAAGGAGCATTTTTTTTTTTTGCTTGTCATTATTACTTCAAAAAAAATTACAAAACAGTTACTAAGAAAAATCAAAAAGTTTCCTTATTTTACAGAATTCATTGTTACTAATTTTGATACTAATTTTGATAAATTAGTAACAATTGTCATTATTACTACAAAAACTACTATTAATTTGTCATTATTACAACAAAAATAATTACAAAACTGTTACTAAGAATAATTAAAAAGTTTTATTATTCTACAGAATTCATTGTTGATAAAAACATTACAATTAGTAGAATGACACGATAAATATTTACAATAAATAACAAAAAGATTGATATTATTAGAAATGAAAATGACATTCAAAGGAAAAAAATGGCTAGAAAAGTATTTTCAAATTCGATAAATGTACCACTTGTCTCATTTTACAATCCTTATTATATTCATTGTATTAAGCATTTAAAAAATTAAATTTGAAGCAGAAGTGATTCAATTTCAATTAATTCGATAATGTGTCGATAGAATTGCAATGGACAAATTTCAAGATAGTTTGAATTTTTTTAAAAAATTACAGCTATTATTGTAATGCTTTTGCATTCATTGAAACCTAATGGGATCACTTAAAAAAATTATCCCGGATTTAATTGCAAATTAAAGCAACGTCTTGACTAGAATCCCACGAATTATGAAATAAGAAAACTGCCGATATTCACTAAGTAGGAGAAACGGATAAAGAGCGATAAATACATTATAACGTGAACCTAAGTTTTTAGGTTTACCAGACAGCAAATCCTGAAGTGACGTCACTTTCGTCATCGCGTGCTGTCGAAAGTGCTGACGGAATTTCGCCGTGTGATAGGGCCTTTAGAATTGATTCTGAAATTCAGGAAATTGAAAATATTAAAATTGCACATAAAATAATTAATGATAATAATTAAACACATTAATGTTAATAATAATAACATTAATAATAATAATAACACATAAAATAATTAATAACATAATAATTACACAGAAAATAGTAAAATGATAAATTTGATTATCTTAAGTTGGAGTATTCTTATTAAGAAAAGCTATTAGATCCCAAGAATATAGATGAAGAATACCGAGGAAAGGTCTTAACTTGTAAGTTCAAAGCAAAGAAATATTGAAGAAATTTCAATCAAAGCTGGAGAATTCATGATCCTCTCTCCCCTCCCGATTAAAAATACCAACAGACGCACGAATAGGTCATCACATTTCTATCTCTGAATACGAAATTACCGAAGATTACAATTATTAAATTTTATACAATTGTAAGTGAATGGCTATCATTCCGGAACTCCTTTTAAACGTCAATTCATAAAAACAAATCAATGGATGAAATTAGCAAATTCAATTACCTGAAAGCCCATTTATCTGGAACAGCTCTGATAACAAATGAAGACTTCTAAATTTCGATCGAAATACATGATTGTTAAGTTGTGAGAACTGAGACTCGGTAAAAAAGAAATTTGATAAATACTAATAGAAATCAGCTATTTGAAATCCCTTCACTTTGTAACGTCTTGGGCCGGGGGATTCTTGTTAGTTGCGTCTGAAAGCAAACTCAGTTCGTCGAGTAATTAAATTCAGAATTTATTTTCAGCTGCAATACACATAGTATATTACACACATTGACACTTTTATTGATTAATAGTTCATAAATAATTAAGTAGAATTAAATCAGAATTCCACTAGGGGAAGGTGCTGCGTTTCAGATAAATAAGAAAACTCTTTCTGAGATGAGGAGATAAGACGTCTTCGTGAACACCCACCAGATCCAGTCCGAGGTTTATCCGCTGTTTCGAATAACTCGCTGGGTTCGCCGAAATCATAAATTGATGAGTTCGAGGGAACTCGCAGGAAGATCAGCCCAGAAGACTGGGCTGTGTAAATAACGAAGTTCTTGCAAAGCTCGGATGAGCTTTCGCACTTTCGACGGGATGGGACGGTACCCATTCAATTCACGAAGTACAGGTGAACTTCACGTGGTCTCTGCCTACAAGGCGAGGCTGCCTACGATATAATGCAAAATTCTCTGCGGAGAATCGCACACAAATATTTAAGCCAAATTTCCGATGCTCCAAACTCTTGTACTCGTTCAGTCGTCAACCTACTTCTTTTCTCCGTTTATCTATCATGGTCACGTCTTTTCTTCTCTTTACCCAACTCCTTTTTATTTGAGTTTTCTAAACCGAACGACCAATCAGCATATTCCCCTATATTTATTTGACCATCTGACCTAAGATACCTTCCAAATCAAATGAGAAGCGAAAACATCGATTAGAAAACCACAGGTGGTTGAATTTCTCTCCTTTATGCAACCACTAGATGAAAGAAGGGTCATTTGTATTAAGACCCCCTTTAATCACTCTAAAAGGCGGACGCTTTTTATCTATCGGAAATGACACACCTGTTTCCTCTCTTTGATGCTTTTCCAAACGCAAGTCCATTTCCTTTTATCACTAATCTATTTTGTCCATACCCATTTTCGATAAGCTCGAAAGCTGTAATTCGACAAGTATAACCGGATGTCAAAATTCTTTTGGTATCAACAAATTCTTCCCCTATCAATAAATTCTTCAGCTATCAATATGTTTCTTTTCTCGTGAGAAACTTATTTCGTTAGAGTTAAACTCAGTTCGCAGCTTATCTAAGGTCGTCATAACTTAAATGTTCCAGCTATGTAAAATAGTTATTCAATAAAATTCAATTACATATTAGAAAGAGTCATTAGTAATTAAATTAGATACATATAGAGCTTTGTCATATCTTGCAATTTTAAAGTCACACTCAAGCGATATAATTCTTGAATTTAATTGAGAATTTGAAAGGATTATTTTATAATTGATTAATTGATTTTCAAGACTAAGAAATCACTAAACTGTGAGGAAAAACGAAACTCCGTTTCGATAGCCTGAATAATGCTTAAGTATATGTGCTATTTAGTATTATCGCGCTTCTGGCAACATGAACAGAGTGAAAATACCAGTTAGGAGATTTAAAACTAACTATTTTAATGAACGAAAATGTCTGTGCCTTGCAGATCATACTGCTACAGCTCACACTCAGTGAGTGTCAATCTTTTTATTTAGAAGCACAAATATAGCAACCAATCACAATCGATCCGGAAGTACGTTGTATTTCCGGTAACAAAATGATCTAATCAATAATGCTACTCCTCCGGAACCGATTTATTTGAATTGGATATCCAGTATTTATTTATACAAAGCATTTCTAGATGGCACAGAAAAAATAAATTTGAGCATCATCGCTTTAGAAATTCAAACTTCAATAAGTTAGGCTTTCATGATACTACTTCAAAGCCGAAGTTATGTTTTTTTTTTTCATAGTTCAGTTTAGTTTAATTGTATTAATTTCCCGTTTTAAAGCAACATTAAAGCTATTTTGCGACAGACTTTGTAATTTTTAACCTTGATCAGATGACGAGGACGACATCAAAGCTGGCACCTACCTCTTTAAACTTCGACATTCGACCCCGACGGATTTAACGTACACCAGACTCGCTTACGCGATCGTTCTTCGGTGGAACAGGGTCTCAAACCATCAACTCTCCTGTTCCGAAGCCGACAACTTATCACTAAGCCAACGCGACTCTTTCTGAGCTGAAGCTTTTCATTCAAATATAAATTCTGAATATTGAAGAGGTTTGAAAAGAAGAAATCTATGTTGGCTAAAAATAGGTCTTTTTTTACTTGTATTAAATCTGGACATTTAAACTATTTTTGTTAGATTAAAAGTTATATGTGCAAACTATGGTAGAAGATATTTGGATGTTATGTGTTTCAAAGAAAATACAAAGCAATAAAAAGCAACTGGAGTTATATCATTGAAACCGATGTTTACCGTAAAATAACCTAAACGAAAACAATTTTCAGTGAATATCTTGTTATTCAGGATGTTACATTCTGCATAAGTCAAACCAGACTCTCCGACCAACCCCGAAGAGGCAGAGATTTAAAACGTAAAGTTGAATGACCGGATTGCTGAAATAGCAACACTTGCGGAAACTGTGGTTAAGTTCCAAGGCTCGTCACCGGCCACGGAACATTCCTTCCCTTTGGAAGTACACCCTGCCATCGATGCGAGGAGCCAACCCCCGCCTATTAGTGCACCCTACATGACGATGAGACCCAACCACCATGCCGGAAGTACACCATCCTCATTTCTAGGTGCGCTTCGGGGGGATTTCCTTCCCCATTAAAAATTAGTTCAAATACCAATGCTTTTTTCTGCTCTTATTCATCGTACACTCATCTGTATATGCAACTAAACGGTTTATTTTTTGAAATATTTAATTCCTTTAAATTAAGTTGAGTTAAATTAAGTTGATTAATCTTAAGATTAATATAAATGAATTAACTCAAATCATAAGATATATCAACTCGACCGGTAAAATGCGAGGATTTTAATATTTTTCACGTAAAGGTGAAAAATGAGAGTTAAATTCTTGCGAAAAAACAATCCTTTTTCGATAAAGGTTTGGAAATTTTGGCTTTAAATATACGTTTTAAGCAAATGATTTTCGACAGTGATTTATCAGTTGTGGCTTGGTAGTTAGAAAGAAGGTTTTTTAAAAAAAAAATTGAAGAAGTTTTAAGCTTTGTTTTCAATTCCGATTTCTCTCCTTAAAATCTTTACCATCAATTGTTGGTCCTACATAACCTTAAGGTTGAGCTATGGATGGAGGAGGAAATTCAAGACGGAGAATTGAAAAGTGCGAGCAAATTCGCTTTTTATTTTGCCAATAATATTGTTATTCTGTCATATATATGTACATATATTTATTAATTATAATTATTTAATAAAACGTAACTAAAATAATTTTTCCCTTGTTGACCTTTGCAGGAATTGACTTCATTTTATATATATATATATATATATAT
>JAOUZG010041477.1:7574408-7591011 GCA_026289955.1 Argiope argentata
AGCAGCAAAAGATCGTCGGCCAACCATTGGCCACACATCGCAACGCAGAACGCGCGACGTCGGGCCGAGATCGGAAGCCGATGTCGCGCCAACATTGGTCTTGTCCCACGGCGGAACGCCGGGCGATGATCGCGCCGACTTCTTTTCGATGAAATTTCCGATCGTTTCCCGATGTGCTTTCTCATGGCCGACGTCATTCCAATCATTTCCCGATATGTTTTATCAATGGGCGACCCAATGCCAACCATTTCTCAATGTATTTTAGCAATGGGCGATATGTTACCAACCATTTCCCAATGTATATTTTACATATGGACGACCCAATGCCAATCATTTCCCAATGTATTTTAGCAATGGACGACCCAATGCCAATCATTATCCAATGTATATTTTAGCAATGGACGACCCAATACCAATCATTTTCCAATGTATTTTAGCAATGGGCAATATGTTACCAACCATTTCCCAATGCTTTTTAGCAATGGGAGGCCATATATCAATCATTGGGCGATTTATTACTGAACACTTGCCGCATCAAATTGAAATATTAGTTTATTGGTTTTCTTAAACCCTATAATTTAGTGTCATAATAATTAAAATTATTGTACTTTCAAATTTTTTTCAAACGAATGAAAATAATAAATATTTTAAGTAGTTTACTTTTCTTTTTTACTTATGAATATTTTTGTTTGCTATTTATTTTGATAAATTTAAAATTCCATAAAACACTTGCTTTCCATAGAATGATATGTTTCATTATTTTAATTTTAACTCTTTGACTTTCTTAATTATTATTATAGCATATTATTTTATCACAATCTTACTCTATAAATTTTCAAATTACATTTTTTTTACTGCTCTAAGGAATATAAATAAATGTTAAAATTATCTGAAATAATTTTAAATTTGATCACTTGCACATCTTATTTCTAATAATATAATCTTATATCTCTATACAAGGTTAGTTTCTTTCATTTATATTTCCTATTTATTTTCATCATTAAATGCATGGGAAAAACTGCTAACATAATCATAGTTTCAATTGCATAATTAATCAGTATAATTATATATATACTATTAAATTGTTAATATTGCCTATACAATTTGTTAATTTTAAAAGTTATTTCATGAAAATTCAAAGCATATTATTCTTATATAATTCTATTTTCTATATAAGACTATATAATTCTTGTTAAAAATATTATATAGTTCTATATAATATATATAGAACTATATGTACATTCTTATAGCTTGTTATAAGCTTTTATATTGTTTAATGTAAGCAATAAAAAAAAGAATTACTAAAATGAAATGAATAAAACACAAATTTCTATTTTAACATAATTCGAAAATCCCCCCCTTTTTTTACTGCATTGGTTAAAAATTGTTTAAAACACTAAATTATAGCATTCCTATAATGTGTTTCTTCAATAGGCAATATTTTTACAAGCACAATTTAACAAGTTACTTTAAATATCTTTTCTAGATCTCTGTATAGTAAGGTTTGTTTTAGTTGCAAAAGAACCAAATTTGGTCTATGACAAATTCTGAATATTATACAAAAATTCCATACACAAAATGCAACACTTCTTTCATTTATATGAAACTCCTATTAACTTACAAACTTTATGTTGAAGAAACTTTATACCTCATTATAAATGTTAGTGCTAGGGAGTGTGTAATAAATAACATTCTACAAGACAATTACCAAAAAATAATGAATAAAGCACAAATTTCTATTTAAACATAATTTGAACATTTCCCTATTTTTTCTAATGCAATGGTTAGAAATTGTTTAAAATTCTAAATTATGCCATTCCTATTATATGTTTCTTCATTTTATTTGCATGAAATTCTTTATGTTTACTATTAACTTACATACTTGTTGAAGAAACTTTATACTTCATTATAAATGTCAGTGTTAGCTAGTGTCTAATAGACAACATTTTACAAATAAAAAAAATTATTTGAAATTTGTAATATTTATTTATTTATTATAAGTTTAAATTTGGCTTTGTAGCATAAGAACCAAATTTGGTGTATGATTAACTCTAACATTTCACGAAAATTCTAAATAAATGCCTAATTTCAAACAAACACTTTCAATTATACAAAATTACTTCTGAAAAAAGTTTAAAAATATATATATTATTTTCCCCTTTTATTTTTTGGAGAAAGGAAAAAAAAAACAATTTATTTAAAAAGACCTTTATTAAATAAAATTTCACAAATACAAAGTAAAATGATATTGGATGATAGGTAAAATGAGTATTAGGCTGAATTTTCTGTAATGAACTTGTACACCCAAGCAGCATCCTGAAACTGACTCGATAACTATCATGAATAAATAAATAATATTTTCTCATCATTTATAAACAAAATTTAATTTAAAAAATATTTATAATACTTGAAGCATTTGAAATTTCTACAAATTTATATAAATACCACACAATTTATGTAAATATTATATATATGTATAACTGAATCATCTGCTATATATAAGAAACCTTTCTTTAGATTCACTTTTCCTTTTTGGTCACCTTTCATGAGCCTAGAAAATAATTATAATAATTATTGAGTTTTCCCTTTTATTAAAAAAAGTACATTTAAAATATTTGATAGTTGGAGAAAAGTATTTAACAAGTAAAAGTCTTATAGAACTTCATCAACATGATAATGTTTAGGATAATAGAGAAAAATAAAAAAAATATCTGAAACTAATGGGAGTAAAATTTGTGACTATTTTATGAAATAATTAGAAACTATTTATATAAGAGTATTAAAAAATGCTTGCATTATCTCAAGTTTTAAAGAAATTTCTGTTTTGAAGTTTACAGTAAATATATTTAAATATATTCTGCTAAGCCTTTTAAACCTCATGTCAAAATAAAAATAATTATAAAAATGTTATTGCAATACCAAAATCTAAAACCGATATTTAATACTTTTTAAAACTTCTTTCATTTGAACATTTAAAATTGTGAACAAAAAGAAAGAATTTAAACGAAAGGAAAAATTAATTCAGTTAACTAGAATTTTCATTGCTTGAGTTGCTATTCTGAAAAAAAAGAGGCTGCTATTATAAAATTTATTCTATATATATAAAGGAAAATGAAAGTTATGCAAAATAAAATTGATTCTTTTCTTATAAATGAAAAAAGCTTTCATATAAAAAAAATGAAAATTGAAATAATCCTACTTGTTGTAATGTAGTAGACTTGGATAACATTTGAAAATTCATTATATGTTTCATGCAAAGGCATATTATATTTTGGCCTTTTGTTTTACACATAAGTTTGAAAACTCCTTGGCTGCTTCCACTGGGCTGGCAAAATGGAACTGACCTGACAGGAATAAAATGTTCAGGAATATTTTCAATCCTAAGCAAGTTCTAAAGCATAAATTGAATTGAAATCTTACATAGAATTGTTTCTAATTTCCCTCTGCAGTTACAATCAGTAGAAACAATACTCTAGCTCACACATTATAATTATCAATATATCATTTTGCCTCTTGTCGACTTCAGGAATAGAATCTCCCACACTAGTTTTCAAAGAAACAAGGGCAAATTTTCCTGTTTGCTTGTATTTTCTGATTGATTATAGAATTTATTTTACCTCAAATTTCATTTTCAGTTTTGAAGTGCACAAAATTTCCATTCATTGAATAGGAGATATATTTCACATTTTGTCATTTTTAGAAATTGTATGAAATATGAATTTTCATACATTGCCAACCAGTTATAGGCATTATATTCAATGTGAAGTCATTCTGTTCATAATTTTTTAGCAATGCAGATAAAATATTATGTATATGCTTTTCTTCAGGTTAACTTTCTCTTTATGAGCAGATCTGATGAATCTACAAAGCATATTTCTTAATTAAAATAATGATTGAGCTTTCACTTATTTTAAAAGTACAATAAATATTTGTTGATAAATGAAGATGTGTAATTAACGTGCAAACGTTTTACAGCACTTCATAGGCATAATAGCTTTGCTATGATAATGGTTTGTGTAGACAAACTTTTAATAGTGTTTACAATAACAAAGAAAATAAAAACAACTCAAACTAATGGGAGTAAAATTTGTTATTATTTTACGAAATATGACACAATTATAAACTATTTATATTAGAGTATTCAAAAATGCCTCCTCTATCCCAAGTTTTAAAGATTTTTTTCCTAACCTTGCAATACGATCGTATTTTAACTGCCTACTTGGCACACTTTTCCCAAAAGTCGCCAACAACGAGCTTGTGTAATCTTTCGGGACTCCTCTTTTCAATGTGAAAGCTAAAAAGGGTTGCCATATTAGAGAAAACGGGGTTGCTATCTTTGGCGCGTTATCACCTACTAAGCTAAGCTTTTTTTAGCCTGACGTCAAAATAAAAATATAATTACACAAATTTATTGCCATACCAATAAATAAGAACGTTATTTAATACTTTTTAAAAATCTCTTTTATTTGAAAATGTTAACCGAAAGAAATTGTAAAAGAGGAAAAATAGCTGGAATAATTTAAGAAAACTCAAAATAAAAATATAACAAAAAATAAAATCACTTGAAAAAAAAAATACACGCAAGAAAAGAAATGACGATAACTCAATTAATAAAGTTTTAGCTCTTAAATGAAACAGAGTGATTAACTATGGATCGTAACAATGGATTAGGCCTAATGGTCGTTTTCACCTAACGCTAATAATATCACTTGCAACTCTTTGTATCAGGTAATCAATAAGTTCGAACAATCTTAACAAAAAAAAAAATCCTTTTTATTCACTATTTAGAATAAACACTATACTATTTAAAAAATATACAGTAATAAATATATTTACACTTACCAAGTTTCTTGAAATGATAGCACGCGTTGCTGGTTGAATTCCAAAATACACAAACACCAGGTGAATCATGGGAAATTCCTAAAATATATTCATGAAGTGTCGTCTAATAAAAGCGATTTTCCTGATATCGGCGCGAGTAGGGGAGGATTACATTGAAACGACCATTTTCACTACGTCGGCGTACGAGGTCGCGCCAAGCTAAATGCGAGCTTAAGATATTATCGCAAAATAACTGGTCAGAATCCGACATCGCGCCAATGCAACGCCAACATCAGTGAAATACTCGCGAGCTGTAGCCAATGGATGCGACCAATCGCCAATGTGTTTCCAACAATTCTTGCTGCCTGGGACTTGTTTTTAAGATAATTCTTCTCTCTGTTTTGGCACGCTGAAAAAAAGTTCAGGGTTACTGCATTGTACTTATTGCCTACTTTTCTTTAAACCATTTTTTCCCAATAAAAATAGTTTTGAAAATATGAATCAAGATCTATTGTAGAAGTGTTTTTTGATTTAAAATTCAAAGAAATGTTTTATTCTTATGATTATAATTTGAATGTATTTCCATATTATTTCATTCCTGAAAAGTATTAGTGATTCAATATAAGGAATTTATTTCTGTTTTGAATGAAACCAATTCTTTATTGCAGAATCACTTCCGGGCGCCATGCTAATTGACAGCGTACAGGACTTCATCAGGATTAACCGTGAGTTCCAATAATAATAGTTCTTTTTTATCGTGATTTAAACAATTTTAATAATATTCTTTTAGAATTTCTTTTTTTAAATGTCTACTAACTTGTTTAACATTTTTTTATTTACTTGTAGCTCAAGAAATAAATAAATTGCATATTCAAATTTTGCCTTTTGTTCTTAATGCCTCTTACAGATTTGATGCTACCAATAAATTTCTTTGACATATCAAGATTTTTTGGAAATGAAAAGTTTGTTCAAAAGTTAGATTACTTAATCAAAGCTATCAAATTTATACGCACTTTTTTCTACTGTATTAAGTTTTCACTAAGAACAGGCATTTCAAATGGATAAACTGACGACTTCCTGGTGCAGGGGTAACGCATCTACCACATGATTTAGGCTTCTCGGATTCGAGACCCAGTTCGGACATGGTTCTTCTGTCCATGTATTATGTCCATGTATGTCCTATACGTATTATTCGTTGTTCACTTGATTCTGTAGACCATGTGTGATACTTAGTGGTGTACGAGGCTTTTCTAAATAATCAAAAAAAAAAAGACGGATGAATTGAAATTAGAAGTTCTTGTATCAATAACCTCGAAGTAATTTATAACATATAATCCACTATTATTACTGTTTATAATTTTGAAAAAATGATCTTTTCTTTCATTCTAATTTCCAGTTAAATTTTTCCACAATTTTAATAAATATTTAAAATATTTTGGACGTACTTTACAGTAACGCTTTGCATTTAAGAGCCGGACCATTGTGGCCACCTAATCAATACGATGTGAAACCGTCTCTGACTCACAATTTACCTAAAGTTCACCTTTGCATGAATGCCACAAATCCTTATTAGGCCATCTTCTTGGCATAGATGTAAAGCGTCTTCCCAGTGTTCTAGGCGTTCTGGATTCGAATCCCAATTCAAGCACGGTTTTTCTTCTATGCACTATCTGTGAGGTGTGTGAATGTGCCCCCTGTAAAAAGGGGCTGTACAAGCGAATGTGTTGAGTGCGTAGCTAAGTCGTACTCTTAGCCACGGGTGGCACTATTTCAAACAAGAGACGCCCCATTCGGCTTAAAACTCGATGAAGGCAGTCAATGCGCTTATCTATGGCAAGTGCCATTAGTAACAACAATAACAGTCCTTATTAGATAACAAGTCGTACCAAATGTTTGATATCTGAGCTGCCTTTCCAAGAAATCACAAATTTGTTAAATCAGGATATGATACGATAAAGTAGCGATCTTATCGGATCTTAATTCAATACAGCATCCAGATAAATAGCTTGGGCATTTATAAGAATTCCTCCTCAAACCACTCCAAAAAAAGTTAAGCCATGGTTCTACCGTCCGACATGAGCTAAATTTACTTGAACCGAAATGTTTTCACGCGATGATTTCAACTAAAAAGATTAACTGAATTTGGGCAATAACTCTGATTAAAAACGATCAGTTTCACAAGGCTGATGACTACTTTTTTTACATTAATTCCTCAGTAAATCTATTATTCAGGAGTTTACTTTTTTGCTGTTTGTTGTTGTTTCTAATGGCACTTAAAACGGACAAGCTTGCCAATGTAGTCAACGATTTTAAGTCAAGGGGGAGTGTTTTAAGAAGCCCGAACTGGGGCCAAGAGTACGCTTTAGTTATTCTCTAATCACATTCGCCTGCACAGCCCTTTTTTACAGAAGGGGAGGGGAGGGGCTCAGTCATGCATCTCACAGATAGAACAGATGAAGAACAACCACACGCAAACCAGGATTCGAAAGCAGAAAGAAAATATGCCCTCTTCTGTGCCAAGACATCGAGCTATTTTCTTTAATAATGTCAAACGTGAAATACTCTTTTGCTTTTTTTACCTTTTGTTTCTTTCTTTTAACCTTCGAAGGGAAATGACAGAGTTCTCCAATACCAGCTGCAGTCTATTTGCTACCTTTTTTTTTATCTAATAGTCAAATCTCCCACGTATTTAAAGTGCATGGCAACCTAAATGGTACACCCTACAATTTCTAAAATGGTACACACCAGTATAACAACCTGGCTTGAGGTTATTCACCTGAATGCAGCACAGAGTGGCTTGATGGTAAGGACTCGGCTCGTAAGCTGTACGTTTTCTACTTTGAGACCCGATTCCACCAAAGAACGATGTGTAAGGGGGTCTGTAACGCGTTAAATCCGTCAGTACCAAACGTTAATGCGCTGGTGTGGGGTGAGAGGGGTGCCAGCTCATGTCCTCTGCCCCCGGTTCAAAATTACAAAGTCCATCACAAAATAGTCCTAGTGTTTCTTTACAATGGTAATTTAATAAAACAAAACTACATATAAATGCTGAGTCTAATAGGTATCAAAAGAAACAGTCGCTTTTTAAGGTTTACATTAAGCATGGTCATTTCCTTAGAAGTGATTTTACTAAGAGATGTCGGCTGACATTAGGGTAGTTTCCAGGTTGAGAATGATCGAAGTTGGTTACTATCATCGCTTTCTAAAGCCCAATCATAGGCGATCTATCGAACTGATATTTTCAACAATATATTATTTTTAATAACATGAGAATTCTTTTGTAGCCATTGGGAAACATCTGAATGAAAATGAATTTCAATGCTATTGTATCCTGGCCGGGTACTTCCTTTTCGTCACGTGGATCGGACCAACTTGGATGAGGACCCGGAAGCCGTTCGATTTGAAAATTCCGATGATCGTGTACAATCTTTTCATGTCAGCCTTCAATTTTATTTTGATGTATCAGGTGAGTATGACTGCGATGATTCATTCTCCTTGATTGCTAAGAGTACATGGTTAGCGTTCGTAGAAAATGCTTGCTCATTTTTCAATTCCTACTATTAGTCAACATTCTCCCTGCATTATATATATATATATATATATATATATATATATATATATATATATATGCGTGTGTGTGTGTGTGTGTAATGATATTTTGAACTCTAAATTTTAATACTAATTAATTTCTAAACTTTATCTTAATTTAGCCCATAGTAATATCATTCTAAAATATTATCTTATTTTCTGATCCAGTCCACTCACTCTATTTAACTAATTCAATAGAGCTTTGTAAAATTGCTGAATCAGCTAAACGCCGGCTACTTTCTCATATTCCAAGTGTAGGGATAGAAATTAGCCAGCTTAAAAAATTCAACTAAAAGATCCCTAGGATTCCCTTGCGCGAGCTGTACATGTGATTGACATGCATCAAAGATCCCTCTTAAAATTTGAACATATAAATTCAGAGGGATAAAAAGTAATCAGCTTTTTCGTCATTCCGTCTTTTGTCGTTCTGTGTTTTGAACGTTGCTTTTACTTGTACATAATGCTTGCTTCCCGTAGTGAAATACATATACGCACGCACTGTCGCATACGCACGCACTGTCTTAATACATTTGTGTATTTTTCTATATAAATAATGAAAATGGCAATTTATTATATACCTCTTTTAAAATTGTTTCTTTATATATATATATATATATATAGATAGATAGAAATGTAAACACAATTTTTTAAACTTTTAGTGGTTGACATTTGATGTTAATAAAGGTTTTTTTCAAATATAAATTAATATGTTAATTTGAATTATTTCTTAATATTTTAAATAATATTTTAGCAGTTTGAAATGAAAATTGAACTAAACAGGTAGTAGCTCAATCGGTTAAATGCGAAGATTTCAGCATGTTTCACATGAGGGTGAAGAATGTGCCTTCAATTATTGCGAAAATCAATCATTTTTTTGATAAATAGTTTATATTAATTGTAACTATTTAATAAAAAATAACTAAAATAAAAAAAATCTTTGTTCACCTTAGTAGGAATTGACTTCAAATTTTTTATATTACTAGTTTTTAATGAATTGATTGAGTTCTCAGGAAGCGCTCTACTTAATATGATATAATGGAATTAACGTGCATGGGTTATTTTCATTTTCATATTCGTAGATTATGTTAATGCTCATAGAATATGTTCGAGTATATGTTCATGTTCAAAATCATAGCTTTTGTTCGTGTTAATTCTCATATTATGTTTTAATAAAAATTTATAGGATATGCTGGTATTAATATAAGTATATACACTTTATAACAAAAAAATGACGCACCAAGAAGACCCGATTGAGATGAAAATTGTTGGATAGGAAGACAATGTGCAGAATAGTAAGTGATTAAAATCTCAGAACAATTGAATAATTTATTTCAGAGTTACAGTAATAAGATCAATAAGGTGTTGTCCCGCCTCCAGCCTGGATACAAGCTGCCACATGGCATGGCATAGACCGATAAAGCTCCTGGATGATCTACTGCGGTATTTCCTTCCAAATTCGCACCAATTGTAGAACGAGGTCATCAACATTCCGTAGCAGATGCAACTGCCTTCCCATCATATCCCAGACATTCTCAATGGGAGAGAGATCTGGCAGGCCGAGGAAGTGTTTGACAAACTTGCAGACATCTCATAGCAACACTTGTTGTATGTTGTGCGCTATTGTCCTGCTGAAAAAGAAGCCGACGTTAATGCAAAAGGAATGGTAGCAAAACAGGTCTTATGATGTCGTCGATGTACCGCTGTGCAGTAACTGTACCTTTAATGACGACCTAAGGGGTCCGGCTATCAAAGGAAATTGCAGCCCAGACCATAATTCCTTGTTGAGGACCGGTTTGGCGGGTAATAGTGAAATCACTAACCCCCCTCTGCCATGGGTGTCTCCAAACAAGTCTTCGGGGAACGTGAAAACATAGCTGGAAGCAGGAATGGTCGCTAGAGACTATACGTCCCCAGTCGGCATCATTCCAAGCTTATCTAGCCATGCACCACTGCAATCTGACTCTGAAGTGTGCAGGCGTGAGTGGCGTAACGGTCGGTGCGAGCTTAGACTTCGCTGTCTCAACCGTCTGTGAATGGTCATGGTGGACACTGATGTTTGGATGAGTGTCTGATGGTTGATAGACATGAAGAGGGCACTGTGACAACTGATCGGATAATCACTCTGACCTCACAATCTGTTGAGGCCCTATGCCGGACCGCTTCCATCCTGAGGCTGAACTCTGCCATTTTCCACCCATCCTTGCCAGCATCTTTGAACCGCCGCATCGCTTCGACACAAATGACGAGCGATTCTCCGATTTGTCCAAACGGCGTCTTTCAATTCAATGATACGACCTCTGACAAACTCTGACAGTTGCTCGTAATGGGGACGAATCCTCCGTTGAGGAATTTTTTAAGTTGTTGATAGGTAATCTGAATCACAATTAAACCGAAAGTTTTAACAACCGTTGAAGAACTGCTCTTTAAATATATCTGCTGGATGCGCAGTTCCGACAATTCATTCATTGGACTAACTATTCAAACTATTCATTCATTGGACACCAAAAAAAGAAAAAAATCATTTGCATAGCTGGTGAAAACACTAATGCATACAAAATCTCAAAGCAGTTGGGTGATTGATTCTTGGTGCGTCGATTTTTTTATATATATATAGGGTGTATTTTAAGGTCTGTTTTCGTTAAAATGATACGTGAATGTTATTGAAAGTGCATCAAACTCCCAAAGTTAAGGGGACTCGGCACCTTAAATATTTCCGAAAATCGATGAAAATGTCGATTTTTTTTTTATTTTTAGTGAATAATGATCCTTGAACCTTTGATTTGTTAATCTGAAAATATTAAAATAACCCGACAAGTATTTGACGAGATATGGAATTATTTTGTCTAACGTAATATCAGCTTTCACACCCATTTCTTGTGTTTACATCAAACATATTTCATGTGCGAGTAGTTTAGAATTATTTATTTATAGTTTTAGTGCTTTCGTTCTGGTTTTTGATTGAATTTATCTTTGATTATAATAATCATTTTGAAAATAAAACAGTCTTTTTCAAGACTACTGCATTTATTTATTGCTTACCTGCTTTTTAAATGGTTTCGAAAATACCTCGTTTTAAAATAAATTTCCATTCCTTTGCTATGACAAATAATACACTATATTTCCTTGATAAATAAATTTTTTGTACATTCATTTGGTCACTTTCAAATATGACGTTACTGCTTATGTTATATTCGCTTTGATTATTTCATATATATGCCTCAGATCAACACAAAACTTTTATAGAATTATGTTTGAAAAACAATATATTATTTAAAATATTATGAATTTATATTAACTATTTCATAAGGATAATTTTTACACATATATTTTTTTAAACTGTTTTTCATCGCATGTATCGTCTAGAAAATTTACCTTCTTCAAAATAGCTGATTTCATTTGAATTCCAATTAAATGACCTAGAATTTTTACTGTGTAGAATTAGTTATTTGATAAACTGAATTTCAGATCATTTTATAAATATTTTTAATAAAAAATTTATTGAATAAAAAAATGAACATTTTGTAATTTTTTTCCTTAATTTTTCTAATAATTCCTATATATATTTGTAATAGTCATTAATAAATATGATAATAATGTATATTAATAAAATTGGTATCTTAGCACTTACAAATGCCATATTATTGTTCTGGGAAAAAACTAACTTCATATGAGCTGTTTTTATTATGATTTTATAATGTTGAAAAGTTTAAAGCGGTTTTATACAGTTTGCTTTTTTTTTTCAAAATTTGGTCTGCTATAAAATGCTAAAAGTCAATCATATTTTATTGTAATTGTATGATTTTTTTCTGATATCTTAAATGTATGATTAATAGAATTTGGAATGTATTTTTTTTTAATTTTGATTAAGGTTTTTTCTAAAAATGTTCGAACCGAAAAAGTCTGATATTTTCCAAAAAATTTCACAAAATTTTGTAATTTTTTTCCTACAAATATATATATCAAAAAAATGGATCCTTATTTTTGTTACATGCATTGTGAGGTCCCTCTCAAAAAATAGAGGAAAATATTTTGAAAATTGCACAAGAAGAAGAAGCATTTTTAAAAAATACTCAATTTAAAAAAAAAAAAAAAATTTAAATTTGTAACTTTTGAATGTGAAAAATATTTCAGAAATTCCAGTTTATACACAATTAACATCTATCTATCACAAGAATTGATAATTATATCAAAAATTGTGGGGAAAAAATTTGGGTACCGAGTCCCCTTAAAGTTTGCAGTCGCGTACCCTAACTTCTAGACAAAAGATATCCCCCCTGTCCGTTGGTTGGTATCTGGCTATTACAGCTACCACCACAAAAGTTTATATCATATGTTAATAATAATGGTCATAAGATAATGTCAATGATGGTAGTGTTCACAGAATCGATTCAAAGAAACGACGCTTTTGTCAGCTCCCATTTATTATATCCTTACATTTATTTTTAAAATAGTACTGTTTCAGAGTCAAAAGCTTCCAGTTACATTCCAAGAGAGAATTTATAGTCATGAGCATAAAATTTAAAGCATTTAAAAATCACTTTATACTACTAAAACAGAGTGGTGGTACACTGTGAAATTTCATTTTGTTAATCAAATATTTCAACAGGCAATTCAGATCAGACACAACAGGTAACTTCAATTTAAACCCTTTGATTAAGGGCTAGCTATAACATTATTTGCTGCCCTCAACCCACTTTTTGCTTCATGCTACATGCTTCAATTACTGTCCATTACAGAAGATGCGGCAGAAAGCGTTGAACGTGCAGCTCTCAACTTAATACATCGTCAACTTTTATAGGTTTGTCACCCGGATTTCAGTGTGAGCATGGAAAGAATGGTTTTAAAATATTCCATTTAATATTCATAATGTAATAAATGTATATTTAGAAGAATACAAAAATTTCTAATAAATATAAACATTAGAAAAAATTTCAACTGCTTCACTATTTTCTACAGTAGTTATTCCATTTTGATATAGTAGAATAAAAAGAACACAAAATATCTTAATACAACGCATAGGATTGCACAATGACATGTGGTAAGACAAATGCTTCGTGATCCAATTTTAATGTTTTTTAAATCTCTTTCCCAACTTTTTTCCCCTTTCAGCTGTTCGCGACGATTGTCGAGAGTTGGGATTTCAGATGTCGCAGGGGTACTCTCGAATACAACCAGAAGGTTCAGGTAAGACTGTGAAAATTATCAAATTGTGTCTTGTTTGTCGTTAAGGCTATATTCACTTTTACGTCTTTTAATAAAAATGATAAAACTATACAATGAAAAAGTAATGTGAACGTCAAAAAATTTGAATATCAAATTTGGAAGTATTTTCACGTTTCTGGGCTTCCAGTTCTTAAAAAATTAAATATTTATAGTCGTAAGTCTATCTGTTTGTAAACACCATAACACAAAATCTTTTTGAACTATACGAATGAAATTTGACATACGTGCTTTAAATCGAAACTTTATATATCAGTTAAATTTATAACAAACTTAATTTAAAGATAGTTTCTTTTTCATGCTATCTAAATGCAAAATAACGTGATAGTTACAAACTGAAGCAAACTCAATCAATTAAATTTAGCATCTAAAATACAAGAAGTCCATAATTAAACGACCCTCTTTTAAAGTTGTCTACAGGCGCAACTATTGTTCAGAAAGTTATGAAATTTTATACAAGGCATAATGAAGGGATGGGAACTTGTTTGAACGAATAAAAAAAGTTGCACGAAAACTTGTTCCGAAACGAATTTTCAAACAACGGGTTTGAATGAACCAAGTAGATGAATCAAATATGCAAATTTTTGTCGTAGTCATGCAGCATCTGTTGTAAAACCTAAAAACTTTTGCCGAGATTTCGAAGTGTCACTATTGCTAATCAGAATGTTCTTAAATTTACCAGATCGAGCTTTTTTAGTTCAATGGTTTTGACAAAACGATGATTCCCCAAAGAGTGTTCTACCGAAATATCGGTTTTTGAAAGGGATTCGAAAAGTCCCATTGACTATTAGAAATATTCGATTAATGATAGCTAAATTTGTAGAAACAGGTTCGTTTATGGTTCGTTCTGGAAGAGGAAGAAAATCTATTTCCGTGGAAGAAAAAGAGAAAGTTGCGCTTCAATGAAAAGGGGATGGAGCTTCGAATGCACGGGCTATTACAAGAGTTATGAGTGTGCCAGATAAATTGGATATGCCTAATTCAACTGTCTTAAAGACCATGCGGAATACCCTCTAGTATTATCCGTAAAAGCTTTAATTTGTGCAGGAGTTGCTTCGAAATGATTTCGACATTCGACATCGGTTCTCCCTTCTTTTTATTGCTTGCATTGACCGAAGTGAATTTTATTACCGAAACGTAATATAAAATTCGCTTATTTTGTAGACAAACGAAGGTAATTTTATTATACGTTTCGGTGAATACTGAAAACTTCCAAATTTGAAATCGATAAAATGCACACTCAATCTTATAAGTCACTTTGCAGACACCAAAAGTAACGGTGTGATGTGGGTTATCGGCATCATTTATTTTCGGCCTATATTTCTTCTAGGAATTAAATATGAAAGGTCTAGGAACTTATTCGATAAACGGACAGTGATATGATCATTAATTCAGAATGAAATAGTCCCGGATTTCAAGCAAGTCAATGCTTTTCGAACCCAATTTTCAGGCAAGATGGAGTTCCTCCACACATTAGCCATTATGTAAAGGATGTTCTCAATAATCATTTTACAAAAGAACTTGTCATTAGCCGTCACTTTTATTATCTGTGACCTCCGCGATCCCCAGACCTAAATCCATGTGACTTTTGGCTTTGTGAACATTGAAAACATCTGGTAAGTCTTGATAATCCAAAGACTTTGTCTAATTTAAAAAGCAGCATCTCACAGCGGACTCTCACTATTTCTCTGAACACACTACAATCAACTGTGGAACATGCTATCTTATGATTCCATACGGTAGTGGAAAAACGAAAGACGTCATATTAAATTTGTTTTGTTGTAATTAAACGTCTCAAGAATATGATAAATGTGTAATTCACTTGAAAAACTGCCGCTAGTGAATTGAATTTTGAATTATCTCAAAAGGATTCTTATTTCTTCATTATGTGATGTACAAAATTTCATAACTTTCTGAACAATAATTTTGCCTGTAGACCACTTTAAAGTCGGGCCGTTTAATTATGGACACCCTGTATATATTTGTAGGGTATTTGAAACGAAATCTGCCAAGGTATTTTCCATTCTAACATTTTGATGTACATAAATATTCTAATTTAAAAGCATTGCACTTTGGGTAAATGAACTTTGTTTCACAGATTTAGCATTTTTAATGTTCAGGTATCTAACATTTGAATCTCATCTGCTACAGTGTTGTTGGTGTCTTTTCCCATTTAAACATAATAATATAAAACCCCAATAAAATTAATATATAAAATTTAGAATTCAATAACTTTGGTGTTTGTAGTAGAGGTCACTCTGTGTAGAACTGTTCCAGTTTGAACAGATTTGTAGAAGAGCACACAACGTGAGTAACTTAGCATTGTTTAAATATCAGATATCGAGCTCTATTAAACTCTTTCACAATTCATTAGCTCTTTTCCTTTTAAATCAGCAATAGCGCACTGTTCAGTATATTTAATAGATAGTAAGTAGGAATGTTTTGGAGAGATTGCTCCCCGAAAGAATAGTTAACTTTTTATGATAATGTCGAGAGAGAAACGCTTTTTTAAAAAGTAACTTTACATTCTCTTCACTAAAATAACGGCAATTTCTCAGGCTGGGTGGATTTTAACCCAGCTCTGCCTTATAATTTGAAACAGTAATTTCTGCAAAAAAATTAACTCCGTATTAAACACCTGAGATATATAATTTTAGCTGAATAGGAATGAATGGGAATAATGGCCTGGAAAAATCTGAGCATTTTCCTGAATTTTTATGGATATTTCTCTGTGAAAAGTTGCATGGATATTGTGAACTCTCAAAAAAGAGCTAATATTTACTCTAATTGCACACTCTCCTGAAGGTGTATAAAATGACCTTCCCTTCTTCTAGAAAAAAAGTATCACTCTTCGACAAATTAAAATTGTATTGTTTAATTACTTATTTTACAATAAAAAATCTTTTCACTTAACCATTTTTCTTTTTTTTTCTTTTAAATTACAAAAATATTTTCGATTATTAAAATTATTAAA
>JAOUZG010041477.1:7615925-7630227 GCA_026289955.1 Argiope argentata
ACACACACACACACACACACACACACACACACACACACACACACACAACTGATATACCTATCTATTTCCGTGTAGAGCCCCAACGACCACGCAGAAGTGCCGATTCAATTAATTTGTGATGATATTACGCAGACAGTTCACACCATGATTCTTTGCAGGGTAAACCACATAACCATGGTGATGCGAGGTGGTGGAGATCTCCTAAGGACAGCACATTGCAAAACATCCCAGATATAGTCGATAGTGTTCAAAAAAGGATAATCAAATAGCCAAGAGAGGGAAAGAAATTCAGAAGAATGCTCCTCAAGCCACTCGGTAGCTACTGTAGACCTGTGGGATGGCACTTTAACCTGATGAAGTTGTCCATGTCCGTCAGAATGCACACGGGACATGAATGCAAGTAGAGGTCAGAAAGGACATCAATGTACCGATGATGGTCTCACCATGTCATGTGTGTCTAAACTCACCAAATGTCCCATTTCATGACACCTGCAAACGCCTCTGATATTCGCAGAGCTTTTAGCAGCGTGAACAGTTCCTTGTAAGCATTAGAAATCTCATTGATTCATGGAGTTTTCTCCACATCCGAATACATCCATCCACCCGATGCACTTGGAAACATGATTCCTCAGACAGAGGACGTTTTTCTAGTCATTCAGAACCCAATGGAAGCAACGGAGAGTCCAATTATGGTGCAGAGCTTTGTGTTGCTGAGTCAACAGTGCTACACGCTGTGATATTTGGCTGCAAAAGACCGTATAAATTATTTGAATTCGCATAGTGCTTACACTGATACTTGTTGAAGGCCTGTATTCAAATCCGCTTCAATTTCAGGAAATAGTGAACGTCTATCTTGTGTAACGATTCTTTTCAGGCAATCCCGTTCTATCAGGGTCTTTTTCAAGACGCACTACGTTCATAAATGTGAAGTTTTACCGGAAACCTGGTATTCGCAGTACACCCTAAAAATGGGCACGTAAGTTCAAATTTCATCTCTGCTTCGGAAATGCTGTGCTCCCTCTCTCGAGCGCCGTCGACCATTAAAAATCGCTTACATCTTGTTAACTTACCATTATAATAGCATGAATCGATGTAATAACCTCTTCAGTTACCAGTTGTCTTACCTACACACTGTTGACCGCATCGCATTACGCTAATTTTTTGAACACCTCTATTATGAGCATATGACCTGCTATTTCAGTTTTTCGAGGTCTTCAGTGAATTAACTCTAGATTAAAGGGAATAAAAATATGATTGATGATCATTTTCCTTATATACTTTATACATATGATAAATCTCAACTTAGTTTCACCAAACTAGCAAAACGTTTCACGCGATTTATCTTGAGTTCTGTTTTCTTTCAAGGACCCTTTACTGAAGGCTTTCAGTGGGTTCAAATTTTTACAACAGTAATTATTCCACTACTGTATCGAATGAAGAAAACCAAGATCTGTTTAGATTTCAATAACACTATTTACAAGAGTAATAAATCCATATACTTATTTTCTGCTATTTTTGTGTTTGCAAACAGCATTTATTTGCATTTGTATTTTTTGTGCTACTTTTTTATTGTTATTACTGTCCTTGTCTCTACCTTTTTATTCATATTTTTATAATAATTTTTTAAAATTTTGTAATCGCAAACAAACTATGTCTGTTTATGTGAATCAGCATAAGTCTTCTGTTTCATTCCGATAGTTGGTTTAATAAACCGAAACCCCTTTTTTATTAAATTTCAAACAGCTTACTGCTTTCGATTTCAGCGGGTTACGGTTCCAAGGCATGAATCGTTGCTGTGTTAACGGACGTACATTAAGATGGATTTTTAATTCCCTAAAAATCTGCTAGATATGATATTAATAAATTAAACTAACCGGTTTCAATTTATTATAATGACTCGCAAGATATAAGATTGATTAAATTTCTATTGACTTGGCAGTCTAGTATTTAATCGATTATATAAATGCAAAAGCAGATGTCGGTATTCCCAAAGCACTTGGGAGAGGAGGAGAGATACTAAAGTTAAGTAAGCCGTGGAGGAATGAAAATGAAAAAAAAAATTGTAAAAGATAACTAGACTAGGCATTGAATAACGTTAGGAGATATCCCACCACCCAAAATCAAAGACAAATTAAATTTTAAAAAGTAAGGTCTGAATTCTATAGACTAAAACATACTAGTCTGAGGCAATCCCTTCATTCGTTTTCAAATTCCGTTCAAGGACAAATTCCTTCTAAAATCATACTGGAAAAAAAGATTTTTAGTTGTTACTCAAACTGAAATAAAATATTCTTCTTAAAATTGAATCGACGATTAATTTGAATTGAAAAGAAATCGCCTAATCTAAATTGGACAATTTTTTTCTAACATATCAATTGAAGAATTTTAAGCTGATGATTTAATTGCTTTTAAGAAACAAAGAAATAAATATTGGATTTTTTACCTTCAATTGGAGAGAAATATGGTACTACTTATAAATTTCATGAATTCAAAAATACATTACAAATCGCATTCTACATTACTGAGACAAAATCCATTATGATATGCTGAAACATATCAACGATTTATCATTGCGGGGACTCCTAACTGTATTTAAGAGAATTTAGATAGAAAGTTTCTTCCCATAATGCTGGCAAAAAGCAATAATAATTCTCATTTTCAAACTCGGGAAAAATCCCGTAACTGCAAACTCGTAGCCTTCTCCAATTGCCTTAGTAAATTAATGGAATATATTGTCAGTTAAAGTCTTTTATAAGAGAAAAAGTGGTCCTCCCTTTGCAGAGAGAAGTATATTGGATAATTTACTAAGAATAGAAGCTGTTATCAGAATGGCTGTTGTACTAAAAAAGAGCGTTTGGTATCCTTTTTCTTTGATATGGATCAAACCTACGACTTAAATTTAGTGTTAAGCTATTCTGATAGATTTAACTTAGAACTGAAAGTTAATCTACCAATTTTCATACAAAAGTTTTTGCTGGAAAGGATCTCTCAAATTCGTGAGTGATATTCTGCCAGCTATTTTCATTCATCATGAAGGTATATATCTCAAGTTAGCTTCTTACGTGTTTTATTTTTTAACATAAAACTAAATGGAATTATTTCGAATATTCCACCATTTGTACATACTTCACTTTTCGATGCCATGCAGATGCAAGTACTAGTGAAAGTATGGAGTTCAATTAAAAACTCTAAACAAACATCCATAGATTATATGACAAACTGGGATTTGAAAAATGGATTTGTTTTTTCTTCTCAGAAGGCAGTTTGCTTACACTTGTGCAAGTGATATGGCCTTCGCGCAGATTCAGACCTTTGACTGAATAATTCGGTCTCATCTACAGTTAATGATAGTAAGTGTTTGGGCATAACTTTAAGCAATAAACTGAATTTTTATTTTCATGCTCAAAATTTAAAAAAAAATGCTTGCAATTACTAAATATTACAAAATTTCTGTCAAACACCACTTAGGGAGCCTCTTTGATTAAGATATATAAATTACTGCTACATTCAAAGGTTGACAATGGGGTTTCAATATATAGCTCTCAAATCTACCTTGATATTATTGGATGTAGAACGTAATCAAGGACTAAGTATGGCTATAATAATATTCAAGACATCGCTGATTTAAGAGTTAAACGTTAGAAGTGGTGAACCCTCTTTAGAATTCAGGACTAAACGACTTTCTTTATCTTAGTTTTATAAGATTAAAAATGTTGAATATCATCTACTGAAAAACAGAGATATCAACCCTATATTTGGATCGTTACTTTATATAAAATTGTCTTTACGCAAACTGTTGGATTCTGTATAAGAGATGTATTAAAAGCAGAGGACTTTCCGATTATTGTAAATATTAGTGGCCCATTTCGACAGGCAGAGTGCACCTGTTGGTTTTACAGATGATTTTATACACTTCCTGAAACCATCAACTTCAGACTTGATGAATCAGAAATTCTTTTTGTGGACATAGACAATAATATATCTTTCTTTTCTACCCTGTTTATACAGATGGTTCGAATTGTGATAATCATGTCGGCTCAATAGCAGTTTTCCAAAATGTAGTAATATCTGAAAGACTTAACTCAATCTGTTTTGTCTTTGCATCTGAAATTTATACAAAAATATTTAAGTCTTTTAAAAACTGCAGCGTCATCTTCCTTTAAATTTATTGTATATGTTGTTTCTAAAAGTAGTTTCGCAGATTTTTATAGTTTGCACTTGTATAATTCCTCCAATAAATAATTTCATAATTAAATTCTATAAGATTCCTGGGCAAGTTAGAATTTGGGGGCATGAAAAAGCCGACGATACATCAAAGCGCTCAAGACTAATGATAGAAAATTTTGTTCCTTTACCTGATGGATTATTAGAATGAACAAAAGTAATTATCAAAATTCGGGAAGTTCGAATAAAATATTTCAAATACAGCCATCCGTCAAAGACTCTATAAGTAAAACTTAAAAAGATGTCATGATCACGAAACTAATATTACTACCCTTATTTGCCCAAAAATCCTTTTGCGTTCCGATCATGCACCACTTTGTAATAGCGCACTTGTATTTTAACAGTTCATATTTTGTGTGAATTCCAAGATTTTGGTGCACAACCACAAGTTTATTTTGTCTTGACTAGCGCCCTCTATGTACGAACTCAATAAAAAAGACCAAAACGAGAGAAGCTATGATGGGATGACGTGAGGACTTGTGGTTTTAGATGGTATGACGATGTGTGTGTAATGTGTTTCGTGGAATATGGTCTTAAAAATCTGTTATCAAACGGCCCGTTTAATTCTGAAATAACTTTATATCTTTTATTCATGTGTAGTGAAGAGACGTCGAAATTTCGACACGACTTTTCTTAATTTTAATGAGATTTTGGTTGATAACCATCATTTACATATCTTAACCTTTTAAAATATCTTTCCTTTAAAAAATTTTAAAATATATATTAGATTTTCCCTTTAAAAAGATTTTATATCAAATTTAATTTTATCCTTTTAGAATGCTGTAATTTTTAAGATGAAAACCATGTTTTACAAATGTTTGGTGCAAAATGGACAAATCTGGTACTTGTATCTTGAAACCAAACCAACCAAACCAAACTTTCCGTTCTTTTATGCATCGCTTAAGAATTTCTTTAAACAAATATAATTTCAAAAGATAAATAAAAATTTTAAAAGAAATGAAAATCTCCAAAAATAGTTGTAGTTACAGTAGATCAAAGGACCAAATAACTATAAAATTATACGTAATTTCATAGTTTGCATACATAGATAATGGTTGATAGTCCTGGGTTCGAGAGTGAGCCTTCTTCTTCTTCTGTGTTCTATCTGTGAGGTTGTGAATGTATCCCCCTTTAAATAAGGGTTGTGCAAGCGAATGTGACGCATGAAATAACTTAATCCTGCGTTTTTCCCCAGATGGCTGTACTGAAAAAACAAGAGACAGTGACTCGGCTTAAATCACTGACAGATAACTGTCAATGGGTTTATAAAGTGCCATAAGTCATAATATAATTTTGCTGATTTTTTTTATTGCTGGTGTCCTGACATAGGGGTAGAGCGTCTTCCCTGTGATATGAAAGTCCAAGTCTCGAATCCCTGTTCGGACATGGCCGTTCATCCTTTGTGTTCTATATGATGGGTGTATGAATGCGTCCCTTTAAATTGGTAATGTGCAAGTGAATGTGACGCATGAAGTAGCTAAGTCATACTCTTGGCATTAGTTGGCGCTATTGAAAAAACAGGAGATGCTCAAATTTACCTTGTTTTAATCCTCTTATATTATACTGATTCATATCTCTAGCGTTTTCAAACAAAATCATACAGTGTTTGTTCAAATTTATAGTCCTTAGTAATTTGTTTTGAAAATACAGATTCTGAAGAGTGAGTATACAACTCACTCTGCTATGATGTGGAATGGCTGTAAAGAGCTGCGCGACTTTTTCATCCAAAAATAGCATTAAATAATCAATAACGAGCAAATCAAGATCCTCATAATTCTCAGGTAGACCATTTTACAAACTCGGTGTTCATTTATGAATGACGGAGTTCTGTAGTAGTAACACCAGTTAATTTTTTGCGATAGGTAATCGTACACATTGTTGTGTAACATCTGATAATCCAAATAGGATTTTCCCGATTGGCTAGGACCCACAATGCAGCATGATGAAGGATGTTTTAACTTCAGCATACTTGACATACTTACTTAAATTCTAACTCTGTTAATTGAACATCTATAATTTGAGGCTTCAGATATCGTGACTCGTTCAAGTAAGCCCCTTATGACCAGAAATATATTAAATCGAACACCGTCTTATCATTTTTATAGCAAATGTAGAGAAATAATTTTCGACCGAGATGCTTGGACAGAAAGCCCGAGGTATTTCTGATATTAACTTTTTCACTCGTATCTCCTGGTGAGTCCACGCTCATATAACTTATAAGTAAAATGAATTCTATTTCAATAACATGCAACAAGCTAACTACTTGGAAAGATTTGTATTTTTCGAAAGTAGACATCTTCACAAAGAATTTTTTTACATAATACGTTAAATACTTGCTCGCGAATAAAGGTTTCCCTGCTCGGATCCCTATTTATAAGCCGTTGCGAGAATGAGAGAAGAAACCATATTTTTATGATAGTCATTTCATCGCAAAAAATAAAGATTGGGATGTGTCTAAAAATAATTCTTCATTAATTGGAGCGATAGCAGCGAAGTGCCTTAAATCCGTTTCGCAGATTTGATCAATCTCTTCAATTTTAATCGCAGACAACTCGAGCACTTACTTTTATAAGCGTGAAACCATCCTATCCCCACCCCCTGTATCAGCGCTTAGGTTTTACTCACTAGTACCGAACTCTTGTCTTCCCAGTTACCACAAAAAAAGAAAGAAAGAAGATTCAATAGTCTAGAAACATTTTACGCGCGCCTTAAATTCTAGACTGTCGAACCTCTACTGAACGCTATTAAATTTTTAAATACTTTTAACTCAAATAACGATTTTTTTACATAATGCACTGTTGTAATTTCCCCTCTATAATATATTCAAAATGTATTTAAATGTAATCTTGAGTTGCATTTTAAACACTCGCACGATGTCTTCGAGGATATATTTTGTTTACCTTCATCCTGGATCTTTTTCCTCTAACATAGTTTTTAGGATTCAAGAATATTTTTTGTTTATCTTCGTCTTGGATCTTTTTCCTCTAGCGTAATTGTTAGTCATTGTAACAAATATTAATAACGTAAATTGCGGATCAGATAGCTTTGATATGAACTATGCTGAAGCTTTGTGATAACTCTTTTTCCGTTTTATTAATCGAATAACTGTTTTTTTTTATCTCCTTTCGCTCAGTTCGCTCGCGTTCTTTGCCTAAGTGGATTCACTTTTACTTTCTCTGCTTACAGCTCACCAATGCTTTTTTTTCTTTCACGAGCGAATCATTAGAGCTCTCTCGTGAAAAATTATGTAACAACCTGTATCACTTTGCGGCGTTCACTTGACTTTGCATTCTCACTATGCACGATCTCGTCTTGCTATTCATTAAAGCTCTCTCATTAAAAATTATGATTCAGTCTGTATCACTTTGCAAAGTGATGCAGTAATCTAGTAGTAGTATATACATTTATATACTTCTACCGTAACTCTCCTCCTGAAGTGCAAAATTTTCGTCACTTGGGCTGTGCACAATCACATACAAAATGCCCACTTTTAAAGCAGTTATAGCTGATAATATCACAGTTTTTAAATCAACTCGGACTTGTCTGTTTACTAACAGCGCAATTTTCTTCATATGGAACAATGTTTTTGAGTGTGCTACTAAAATGTTCATTTTCCTTGAAACTATGTTTTAATTCAATTAATCCATCAACCCTTTCATCAAAAATGTATGAAAAAACTATTTTTGTTCATAGATCTTAATAATGTTCACAAATTTCTGGAGGTGTACAAGATTTCATTTGATCTGCGATGATTATTTGCTTCAAACTCGCAAAGCTGTTTATTTCAACTCCTACGGTCCATCCAGTAAAAATTTTTCCAGCTCATGATAATATTCTTTCCATGTCTAACCTCAAATAATCTCCTGTGAAAAAATAATTGTCTAAATTTTTCAGCACTTAATTTGTAACGCTTAAGTAAATGTAACTTCACATACTCATAATTTTCGGATAGTTCTTCTGGTTCTCTCATAATCATTCGCACAATTTCAGTTGGTAGCTGGTTAACTAAGCATGCCATCCACAACCTATTTGGCATTTGTACTCGTTTCATGACCTTCTCAAATGGAATTAAACAAAGGCCGATGTTTTCGACTAGTGCAAAATTTTCTTAATTGTGACTGTCAATCAACTTTTGGTGCCGATGGCAATAATTTTGAGCGAGCAAAATCTGAATTTTCGTCAGCAATCTCTAATTCTTTTAAGTTCTAAAGCATATTTCCTCTCTGTTGCTTCCTGCTTTTCTTGTTGCTCGGTTTCTCATATGGCTTGTCCCTCCAGTTTAGCTTCTTCAACTGAAATATCGACCTTTTTTCCAATATAGTTATTACTATTTCATATTAAATTTCTCAAATCTGGATTTTTCCAGTCACTAGATGTAACATCTTCAAATAATTCTTCAACTAGGAAACATAGCCGTTTCTTATGAAGTCTCGTTAAAAACAACACTTTATACTTTAAACATAATTGAAAATTAAATTTTTCCATTCATCCTAATTCTTAATTGTAATAAATGATTTATAATGCAAACGCAATTCAAATTCTTGTTTTACTCAAACTTAAAATCACAGTGTTATCAGTTCCAAACTTTTAAAATCAAGAATTAAGTTGTTACAGCTGTACACAGAGAGTTCAGTTGTTACAAAGAATAATGTGAGTAACTAGTGTATAAGTCATGATTCGATAACGACGCAATTAAATGATCTTTATCACGTTTTATAATTCACAAATGGACAAAAATGCTGACATTTTTTTAAAAAATGTTTTTTTTTCGAACTCAGAGAGGTCTAAAACGCGAAGATTCGTGATGATCACATTTTTTGTCTATCTATATACTACGTATACTGGAAAGCAAAAATTAAGGTGAATTTGAGAACAATTAATTTCGCTGTGGCCGAGAAATTCAACTCATTTATCTTTCTCTACAAAGATTTAATTTTATATTTTTCTTCCATGGGTAAAGATAAAGGTATGAAAGTATGTCTTATTTTTACATTACGAATAAGTTTCGGATTAAAATATATTTCAATATATTTTTTGAATTTTTATTCACTTATAACTAAGCTTTAAATTTACAAATAACTAATGAAAGAAAGTTTCTAAATTTCTTTCATTTTTAATGATTGTTACTCTTTGTGGTCCTAAAATTGGTTCTATAAGAATACTTTATTATTCTTATTGCTTCAAATTTACTTTTTTCTTGCATTTAACTGAATTTCATTTGCATTAACTGAATTTAATTTTGAATCAGAGACATATTTTTTTAGTAATTTTGAATCGAAAAACTAAGCATAAAAATAGTTTCACTTGTTAATTCTAAATAAATTCTTAACATTTGATAAATAATATGAAACAATTTCGAAAGAAAAAATGAATAAATATAAATAATTTATTTAAGTAAATGGAAAGTTTTCATCAACGATGCTTAGTTACATTAATTGATATTACAATTCATTCAACCTTCGTTCTCTTGAAGGATTGTCGATAAAAATTGATGAAGAGCGCAAGCAAGCAGACAATAAAAGTAAAAAAAAAACCTTCAACAATCTCCACCTTCTCGCAGCCGGTTCCAAAGGATATTGCCATATACGAAAGAATTAGAAGAAATTGCACCTGAAAGAAAAAAAGCGAGTCTCTTATATCTTTCATTTTTGTAAATCGTTAAATACACAATTGTTGATTTTCAGGTATTAGCAATGCTCAAACATCAAGTCTTATCTGTGAAATATTAAATATTTCTTAATTTTAGTTCCTCTTAGACTTCGAAATCTTGAACCGTGGTCATATAATGGGAATGACACTTGAACTGGCACCACCCTTTAAAATTTCCTCGTCACACCAGTGGAAGAACAATTAGCCCAAATGGAATTAACGAGTACCAAACCTACTGACACGACTTTTCTTCGGTGGAATCGGATCTCGAACACAACACTCTCCGGCTCCGCAAATAATTTTTAAATGAAACAAAATTGCGTTTTCATTCAGATATATGTTTGTTTATATTTTACGAGGGGCGATCTGTTTTTCAAGCTAAGCTGAATGATTTCAAAAAGAAGACAAAAAGAGAGAATAAAAATAATTCAGTGTTAAAAGTCATGCCGAAATAAAGTAAATGATTGTCGCAATAGTTGTGAATATTGAGGCCTATGTCATTTACGGGGTTCAGCAGCAGTAAGGACATACAGAACTTCAATCTTCTTCAAAGCTACTCATTAGTCTGTAATTATTTCAAACCACTATTTACTTAAATTATTCGAAACCACTGTTGAACTATAACTGAAAACCATTGTATTCTTGAGGGAGGGCAATAGTGGCAACAGAATATTCCCAACAATTTGATCAAGAAGTTAGGAAAAATTGGTATATGATGAAATTCCAGACAGATAGATGGCCGATGAATACGCTGAAATTACTTCTTTGAAGTGTGAATGTTTAGACATTACTAGAAAAAATTTCTTTCTCCAAAGAAAATTTAAACTATTTCTTCTCTAATTAAGGGTCTTAAAAGAAACGTTCATTGTATCTGTGTTCAATGTAGGTGCTTAATGAATTCCAAAACTGGTGCCTTTTTAGATATTTACTAACGATAAAGTGAGTCTATAGATACTAACTAAAATATTTACGAATTTTAAGGATGATGACACATTCCAAATTTCAATTGTTTGGTTCCGTTTCTTTTAAGAATGTTCTTATTCTCGGGAGTGGCTGTTGACAAACATGGCCCTAATTGAAGAGCGATGGAAAAACTTATTTTGGAACCTTCCTCTCAGTAATGAAGAACCGATCTTTATGGGAGTATTAGAAATTTTCACCTCCTTACAGATATGTAGCAAGAAAATTGACTAGAACTTGAAATATCTATAACTCAACGTCCTCCCCCCCCTCAATGACCAGACGAATTATTGTTTTGTTCATTTTATTGATTTTCTGACAGTTATATGCCCATTATAAAAAGGATATAGCAGATCTGAAGTACAAAAATGTGACTAAAATGCTATTTAAATTTATAATTAGAAAATGTAAAGACTTTTTAATTAGTTTAATTGATTTACGAAAAATAACATATACAAGTACAATGCACTCAGAGAATAGGTTTAAAAACAACAACTTGCGATTATAGCCTTTAGTAGCCTTGTAAACATTTACCGCATTTTGCGATATACAAAAACTTAGGCTTTTGTGTGATTAGCTAAACTTGAATATAGCAATTGCTAAAATTTAGCTGAATTCCAGTCTAGGAAGCTTTGAATATAGTTCTTTCTTGTGGACAATAGATTAATAAAGAAATTAACATAAAACTGACGGATTTTACACCGTGCTGATATTTTGTTAACAAAATATCAGTATAGTATAGTCAGTAAAAAAATATGAGTACCTTCCTCCCCCCCAAAAAAAACGTGAAATAAACTTTAGTTAGAGGGACCCTCTGATGTGGGGGCCCGATTCAACTTCTTCGTATGTCTCAGATTAAGGCTCTGTTGACAAACACTATGTAAAGAAGAGATAGAAAGGCCATCTGTGCCCAATCTGCAACAGCGTTAAACATTATGTTAAAAAGGGTACAAGTTTGGTTGAATCTTTTGACAATAAAATCATTTTGTAATCTATTTTTGTATTTTTAATAACCAATTGGAGCATGATATCACTATCTAATTTATTACAGAAGTACAAACAAGCTTATTTTTTGAGGAAGGTTCATTTGATTATATATTTATGAAGTTGTTGCATTCATTCCACTGTTGTATTACCGTAGAGTTCCATTATCCAACATTCCATTTTAATTAATTTGATAGCATGCTTTCTTAAGATTGGCTAATTAGTGAGTGGTTGAATTGACATCACTCAAAAAACGAAACTTTAATGGAACACGATATTCTGGGAGGTGTATGGCAATTATCACTAGAGACTCGAAACCTATTAAATCATTGTAGTCTGATGAGAAAAAGGTAGAATTCTTCCACTAACAAAACTTATACCTGGGTTGGAGAACGCTACAGAAGAAGAAAGCCACATTTGAATAAAAGAATAACTTTTACAAACAACAATAATAAAGACAAACGTAAAGAAAAAACAATAATAAAGACAAACGTAAAGAAGAGTCAAGTAATTTGAATGACGTTAAAGCGGCTCTTGATATACAAGGTGATTCAAAACTTGTTAAAATTTCAAAGGAAGGTGGGGAATACGTCAGGAAACCGATTTCACAGAGGAATGTAAATCCCCAAATTTCATCTGCAAGGAAAAAATGGACAAGTGAAGTGAACACAAGAAAACAATAAAATTACGAGGTAACGAATGCGACCTTTATTAAAACAGTACAAAGTGCATTCGTTGCCAGTAAGCGTTTAAATTCTCACAGCGCCGTTGTATCGACCATCGGGCATTTTCAAAACGCCTGACATATTGCGGACAATACCTGAGGCTGCCACTATTCGTGTAACGAGGTCCATTCTCCAGTCGACAGAGGGTTTCGTACACATAGTCTATCATCATCCAAAGCAAAAAGAAACCATGGTTGATAAATCAGGTGACTTTGGGAGGTGCAACTAATCGGTCAACCTCTTCCTATCCATTGAGCTCCGAATGGTCAGTTCAGGTGTCATTCACCAACAATTTTTCTAAGGCCTGGGGTTCCATCATGTTGGTACCACATATCTTGGCGCATAGGTCGTTGGCATTGTCCATGATATACCAGGCATTTTTGAAAATCCTCGATAGTCGGTATAACGACCCTGGGAATCGCATGTTCTTCTACATGGCCGCAATTTTGATCACCTAATGGTAAGAATTCCACAGTACACTTTCGAGCATTCATTTCGCAATTTATTGGTTTCCGTACCATCCAGCCTGGTTCTTCAAAAACTAAATTCTGTAAGTTTTGACCCTTATCTCACGGTAACCTTTTCGTATCTGTATAACGTTTATTAGAGAAATATAAAATAAATGCGAGTTAATTTTCTTAAGGTTTACGAGTAACATAAATGTTTTGTATATGTTTCCTGTTGTTAAGTTGGGCACTTCATAATTTATGCCAAAATGTGAAAAGTGTTTATCTTTTCACTTCCTTTTTATCTTATAAATTCTTGAAACATGCCCGTCAGAATATAAACAATCAGTACAGATCCTACTATTTTAACTCGACGCATCACAAGTCTCAGGTTTGAGGATTCCCCGGCTTTCACATTCTAAGTAGTTTGAGATAAATGGAGGGCTTAGTACTCAATAAGAAGTAAGAAAATACGTATTATAACAGTGCACTAAAGCCTATCTGGCTTTTTTGTTATCCTGTAAGATCTTCCACCTTATTAGGCTAGATACCCGGTAGTGTACTGTTTATAGATTTTGAAAAAAATCTGTTCCAAGGAAATTTATCTGTTTGCTCGAATACACATCAATACGAAACTAACATAACTCTAGCGGTTAGGAAATGGACATTTTGTGCATAATTTTCACATGTGAATTATAAACTTACATCCAATTTTGAACCAAATCTATCTACGGATAGATCGATTGTCGATTTGTTCATTGGCATACATGTACCAATACCCAAAGATTGCACAAATACCTAAGTTCATGGACATACTTGTATCAATAACTCAAAAATAGAACAACAACGAGGAAGGAAATTCGATAGGAGACCTTGAAATATAATATCCGCATAATAAGTGTATTCTCTTTTTTTCAATGTCCCATGATGTTCTTATAAGACTGAAATTCAGTAAGCCGTCTTGAAACTCAAATCGTAATTTCACATCAAATTTTAGTTCTTAAAAAAGGAGGTTAGAAAACAGGTGTCGTGAAGTGTATTCGCCTTTCTTCAATGTCCTATGATGTAAGAAAGGCGCAAGAGTCCGAAAATAAAATTCTTAGTCTTCGTGGCACTGAAGCCGTGCTCAGAGTCACAGACTTCCATGTAGCAGGGGAAAGGCTTTCATTTGGGAGAGTGTGAACAACTTATGGAGAAACGAAACTGTCCAACTATATTTTGTTCCTTAGATTATACTTTATCCTATAGGAAGTACATGAAGCATTACATAAGCATTATATTTAAGTTAGAACCTGTCTTTTCATATATAGTCTT
>JAOUZG010041477.1:7636505-7657488 GCA_026289955.1 Argiope argentata
AAACATCGAACATAATCCACAATAGGTGTCTTTCGACAATATCTTTACCCCGCTAGTGCGTGCCTGACTTTCGCCATATCTTTGTCTTAATGCAATCGTTCTAAGTGTTAAATCGATCATTGAATCAGGTAGTAATCGCCTGGCGATGTCCGGCGTTCTGGCACATTACGTCATGTAGTAACCGTCTGAAGATTTGATGATTGTTATCTTGGCACATGCCTTCGACTGGTGTTTTGATCCTTTTGATTATGGTTCCACATTCTATGAATGACACTATGAGGCATATTCAACTCTCTGGCAACAGCAGATTGTCTTTCACTCACTAGCAATCCACTAACTGCCCTCCTTCACATCTCATCGAGCAACATATTTCTTCTCTCCGTGCTTACCTCTTCGGATGTCTCGAACTTTATGAAATTATTACAGCTTGCGGAATGAAGCATTCGTCTTTTGAGCTTCTTTTTCAGGTGTTACGAAGAGATTATGGGATTGTGTTGGTTACCCATTTGCATTTGGTGATGTAATCTCTGGCTGATATGTAAATTGTGTATATTTGCGTTTCGATTAATCTTTTTTCATGTGTATCCCGTGCTCCTGTTTATTTTTTTGAGCAGGAATGTATATTGTATTGCTTGTCAGTTTGAAAAATTAAAACCGAAAAGCACCAATGAGTTACTTTTGCAATTACATACTTGTCAAACTGGTTTGTTTTGACAAGTGGTTTTTAATGTTTATGAGACTCAAATAATTAAACCCTTCTTACAGAAAAGTTAAGGATCTATCTATAGAAGATTATTTTATCAATCAAACTATAAACGTTTCCTAAAAAATCGAATGTACTAATGAATGTAAATAAATAGATCTTGGAGACACTTACAATTTGCAAAAGTGTGAGATATTTTTTCCACCACAAATACTTCTTTATGGACTCCCCAAAAGCTGATAAGCCATAATAAAGGTACATGATGACGTGCACAAACGTGTTCAGAAGCAGGGTGAAAAGGAGAACGAATGCTGAAACGAAAAGAGGAACAAATTTTACTACAATATGCAAGCTATTACATTTTTTTAGTTATTAATTCTTACTTGCTTTTGAAACGTGATACAGAATCTGCAGCAAGAAAGGTTTAATGAAAAATATCATATATGCTGTAAATATTAAATAAATTAAGGGCACTAATAACTTTAAAAATACAAAACGTGATCCTGAAGTTCATGTTTTATATGTATCCAGGAATTGATCCTTATTTCGAAATTAATAACCCAAATAATAAAATCGCTCATTCCTGTGGATGAAAAATTATATTTTCTATATATAAAGGGACTTTATCCTTATAATATCATCTTCATATTTGTTTTATTTAAGTACAATTTGTTTTGAATTGTAACACCCGATTTTGATTCCATATCTAAACGCATGTAAAATTTTACAGGATTGAACAAATTGTTGAGAAATTATAAGCAATTGAAAATTAATTTCTAATGTTAAAGGAAAGATCTCGTTGTTTACCATTTTTCTATATATTAATGGAGAAAATGTCATTCAAAATCTGGAAAATTTGTAGGGTAAAGCTAGTGAACAATGCATGTTCTCTACTCCCGGCTAACCACAAGCGACAATCATTGCAGTTCAACAAACACATATCACAGGTCCACGAGCGTATAGGCCAACCTTCCCTAAGGGTCTGTATACAGTCTACCTTGAAACTGGCGTACCAGTGGTTGAAAAGAGCTGACGAGACAGGATTGAGGCTGTGTCATGTCTGTTTCTTCTGGTAGTAATTACCAATTCCGGTTTTCATTCGGCTTTGCAACTCATGGGTGACCTGTGCTGTAACGTCTATTCACATTACCATCATCTTGGAGTCGTTGCCAAAGCCTGGAGATGACACTCTGAGCGATTTCAAGTTCCTCGGATACCTCAAGCTGGGTACTTTCACAATTCAGACAGCCAATAATTACATCGCGTAAAAAATCATCCAAATGAATCCTTTGTGTCATGACTAGGCAGTTATTGCACTTAAAGGCATATAAAGTACTTGCGGACAATTTTACTTCTTCGTGTATTCTCGTCAATGTGACGTACTATCGGTGACATCTTGTGGTTTCCTGAAATTTGTAAATGATTTTTGAAAATGTGTGCAGTTACTTTATGGGTGATATATGTATTTTAGAGTTCGATTTCGGCGTGACTCTGAATTATCCTTAATTTATGGACAGGAGTGCAATATGAGCAGATGTTGGAAATGTTTAGATAGGGGTTCAAACACATTTTAACTTCTAAATTGAACCAAAGTGAGACAATAAAATAACTGGGGCTTAGACATGAAAGTAGATGTAAATTAGACTATAAAAATGTTGTATATCAGATTAAAGGTAGTACTTGTGAGTCAAAGAAAACTTGAAGGCTCTAAAAAGTACCTGGGTCCGGAACTGACGCAATCCAAAAAATAAAATAACCCGTGGTGAGGTGATGGAAAACGTGAAGAAATGATACTTGGTTGTGTTTCTTACGCAGCACGAAGAAAATCTGAAAAAATGGTAAATTTTGATTATTTCCTTTATCGAGTGGATGGAAAAGCAATATCACTATATAAATAAGAAAAAATTAACTTAAAGGATAAAACCAGTTTACGTTTTAACATGAATTATGTTTACTTCATTGTGGTATATTTAAAAACATCAACCATAACCAAAAAAATTACAAATTTTATGCGTATTATAAAGTTATAATCAGTTACAATGGCAGTAAGTGATGCCCATTTCACATGAATTACTGAACAATGAACTGAACACTGCTCTTTTGCCATCACAACTTGTATTCTGCACACGGCTCATAGAAGTATTGTACCTTGTCGAATTTAATGCCTTGACAATGTTGACGATGCAATACCTTGCTTTCATCCATCATTTGCGATAAAGAAAACTAGGCCGGATAGTACAGGAGGCGGATAATTCGGAACCGGATATTCGAGAGTGTGCTGTATTTATAACTGCAGAAAAATGGCTCACGAAAATGCTGAACCTATTCCTTTATTTTAAAAAAAAATACGATGTTAAGAATTTCAGTAATCAAACCTATTATTATAATTGATTCTAAAATTCAGGAAATAAAATTTAATGCTAATAAAACAGTGAAATGACAAATTAATTAAGTTGGTGTATTCTTATTAAGGAAAGTTATTAGATCCCAAGGATATTGAGGAAGAATACCGAGGAAAGGTCTTAACTTGTAGATTCAAAATAAAGAAATTGTTAAAGAAATTTCAATCAAAGCTAGAGAATTCACAATCCTTTCTCCCCTTCCCAAATAAAAATAATAAAAGACTCGCAAATAGGTCATCACATTTCCATCTCTGAATACGAAATTACCGAATATTAAAATTATTAAATTTTATGGAATTGTAAGTAATTGCCTATCATTAAGGAAATCCTTTGACACGCCAATTCATAAAAAACAAATCTATAGATGAATTCAGCAAATTCAATTACCTGAAAGCCCATTTATCTGTAACAGCTTTGAAAACAATTGGAGGCTTCTCAATTTCAACCGAAAATCTTGACTGTTAACTCGGGATTGAGACTCGGTAAAAAAGAAATTTAATGAATACTTATAAGAATCAGCTATTAGAAATCCCTTCATTTTGTAACATCTTGGACCGGGGATTCTGGTTAGTTGCACCGAAAAGCAAACTCAGTTCGCCAAGTAATTAAATAAAAAATTTATTTTCAACTACAATGCATATATATTAAAAGCAGTTACACCCTTCTTGATTGATAGTTCACAAGTCATTAAGTAGAATTAAATCAGAGTTCCGATTGAGAAAAGTTCTGTGTTTCAGATAATTAAGAGAACTCTTACTGAGATGAAGAGATAAGATGTCTTCATGAACTACCGCAAGAGCCAGTCCAAATTTCAGGGTTTATTCACTATTCCAATCAATTGCTTGGTTTGCCGAAATTATAAATTGTTCGAGGAAACTCGCTGGAAGATCAGCTCAGAAGAACGGGCTATGTAAATAACTGAAGTTCTCTCGAAGCTCGGATAAACTTTCAAACTTTCGACGGAACGAGACGGTCAGTACGACGGTACCAGTTCGATACCAACGCAATTCGGTACCAATTCTTACAAGGCGAGGCTGCTTATGATATAAAGAAAAATTCTCTCTGTAGAATTATACATGGAATTCCAAGCCAAATTCCCGATGCTCTAATTATTCGCGCTCGCTTAGTCATCATCCAGCTTACTCCATTCTTTTTTCTCTTGTTGTCTCCTTTTTTTTTCTCATTAGCCTGCTACTTTTTATCTGGGTTTTCTAGGCCAAACGACCAATCAGTACATTCCAGAATTTTTATTTCACCATCTGACCTAAAACACCTTCCAAATCCAGTGAGAGGCGAAATCGTCGATTGGAAAACCGCAGTTGGTTGATGATACCTTTTTTGATGCGACCACTAGATGAAAGAAGGGTCATTTGTATGCATACCCCCTTTAGTCACTCTGAAAGGCGAGTCTATCTATCGGAAAGGACACACCTGTTTCTTTTCTTTGATGCTTTTTCAAACGCATGTATATTTCCTTTTAACACTGATATATTTTGTCCAATGGCATTTCACACGCTAGTTCAGTCTATTGAGACCTGGTCTTTGGGAGATGCCAACCGGAAACATTTTTAATTAGCTCGAAAGCTGTAATTCGACACGCATAACCAAATGTCTAAATCCCTTCTCTATCAACAAATTCTTCCGCTATCTATAAATTCTCCAGCTATCAATATGTTTCTTTTCTCGTAGGAAACTTAGTTCATTAGAGTTTTGAGGATTATTCTATTAGTGATTAATTGATTTTCTAAGAAATCACTTGATCGTAAAAGAAAAAAACGGAACATTTCGTTAGCCTGAATAACGCTTAAGCATTTGTGCCATTTAGTGTTGGCGTGCTTCTGACAGCAAGAACACAGTGCAAATACCAGCTAGGAGATATGAATGAACGAAAATATCTGTATCTTGAAAGCTATACTGCTACACCTCATACTCAGTGAGTGTCAATCTTTTTATTTACAAAAACAAATATAGCAACCAATCACAATCGATTCGCAAGTACTTTCTGTAGCAAAATGATCTAATCAATAATGCTACTCCTCTGGAACAAATCTATTTGATTTGAATATCCAGTATTTATTTATACAAAGCATTTCTAGATGGCACAGAAAAAATAAATTTGAGCATCATCGCTTTAGAAATTCAAACTTCAATAAGTTAGGCTTTCATGATACTACTTCAAAGCCGAAGTTATGTTTTTTTCATAGCTCAGTTTAGTTTAATTGTATTAACGTACTGTTTTAAAGTCATATTAGGGCTGTTTTGAGACACACTTTGTAATTTTAAGCCTTGGTTAGATGACAAAGACGACATCTTAGCTGCAATATACCTCTTCAGCTTCGACATTTTATGATGAGGGATTTAAAGAGCACCACCCACTTACACGATCGTTCTTCGGCAGAACATGAACCTTAAGCTTTCCTATTCCGGAGTTGACACTTTATCACCAGGGTACCGCCACTCTTTCTGAGGTGAAACGTCTCATTCAATAGAAATTTCAAATATGGAAGAGACTTTACGCTTGAAATGGAAAAATCTATATTGGCTAAAAGTAACTCTTGTTTCCCTTGAATAAAGCCTGTACATTTAAACTATTTCTGTTAGATCAAAAGTTAAATGTACAATCTGTGGTAGAAGACATTTAGATATAATGTGTCCCAAAGAAAATAAAAATCACTAAAAAGCAACTGGTGTTATAATATTGTAACTGATTACCGTAAAATAATCTAAAAGAAAACAACGTTCAATAAATATCTTGATTGAGTTCTAAGGGTCATCACCGACCACGGTAGATTCCTTCCCGTTGGAAGTACGTCCTGTAATCAACGGAAAAAGCTTACTCCTACCAATTAGTATACCCTAGATGATGATGAGACCACCATGCCGAAAGTACATCATCCTCATTTCGAGGCGCCCTTCGGGGGTATTTCCTTCTCCATAAAAAATTAGTTCAGACACCAATGCATTTTCTGCTTTTATTCATCCTACACTCATCTGTGTATGTAACTAAACTGTTTATTTCTTTTGAAATATTTAATTCCTTTAAATTAAGGTTTTTCCTTTAAAGTAAGCTGATGAATCTAAAGCTTAAAATAAGTGAATCAATACAAATCATAAGATAACCGCATAAGCTAATTGCCTTAGGTGGACAGTATTTAATATAATAAAAGAAAAGAAAAGATAGAAAAACAAAAATCCCAAACTCAACTTTAGGAATTTTTTTTCCCTCCTGCAAGCTATTCAGGTTTTACTCTCTGCATACTAAAATAAAGAAAACCACATTTACGAATATAACCTATTGAAATACGAATTCTTCTAATTAGATACAGGCTCTTTTGCTATTACAACTACAACGTATGTCATTTTGGCCAACAAATTGCACCATTTTTCTACTCTTTGTTAAATGAAGATTTTATTTAAATTTCGAAAATAAAGTTAGATTTTAAAATGTTTGATTTTAACAAAAATCATTTGTAAAAAGTAAAAGGACGGAATAAAGCAGCCGTTTCATCTCTCGCAGATATCATACACATCCAGCAAAGGAAGTAGTAAACATACCTTCCGCAGGACACCGAGAGACGCCTAGGGCTGCCCCAATTTTCGATGTATCGAAAACAAATCGAGTTTCTGATGCCGGGTGTTGAAAGATATTGATCTGTCGAACTCATAATCACCAATTAAAGTTCAAAATAAATCGGTATTCAGAAGCAGTTTAGTTTTTCGATTTTGCTTTGGCTACTGGTAACTGTTTATTTTCGTTGCTCTTCATTCTTATTGTCCTTCATACAGAATGTTTGTTAATAATTCTGTATGAAGGACAATAAAATTTATTAATATTTCTTTAAAGACAGTGTTATATTGTTAACACTCAGATATTGTTTCGGCATTGACACATTTTATAAAAAGAATTTTTTATATAATTAGGGAAAAAGGATGATTTATGTTGGACGATATATCGCGATGATGAAGTTACATCATCCGTCTGTCCTAGTTGTTATCACCAAAGCGATAATTCTGGCTATCTTTTTTCAAAAGAATGTATGTTTTTTAAACAAAATATAATTTCTTGATATTTTGTTAACTTAGTTTGCAAAGATAAAGAATATTCTAGCATTCTTCCTCTTCTTGTAACTTCCACTGTTTCTTTCATACACAGTCATGTGGACTCATATTTCCTTATGTGTATGGGACTCATATTATCTTATGTGACATCCGTGTTTTATGTCTTGTATAAAATATCTTAAACTCGTACTGTCTTATTTGCTTTCACTTGCTATTGGGAAAGCTCGTTATCATATATCTTATTTGAAGCATTTATAGATTAAAGAAAAAAAATTGTCCAATGACTTCTTTTACGGACTGTGCATAAGGAAACATTATGGTCATTAATAATATAACTAAGGAATGCACAACCTTTCCAGGATGAAGGGCCAAAATTTTAAAAGTGATCATGACGAGGGCCAAAACAGATCCTGAATGTTAAAACATATTAAAAACATGGAAATACTGGAGTTTTTTGTGACAATATACATGAATTACAATTATTACTTTACTTATTTTACTCATGCTCACAATTGCTCAAATTTTGCTCAATATTTGAGAAAAAAAATTAATAATCAAAATTAGTAAAAATGAATGAGATGGCTACGGCTGAATATTTGAAGTTATTAATTTTATGTCGGGCTTAAGATTGGTTGTGGCAATACGTAGAACAGAAGATAGGTTCTCTTCTGCTAGTAAATTTCTAATTTTTTATTTGTTTAAATTTATTAGTGAGAAAGTTTGCTCACAAATGTCAGTGCTGCCAAAGAAAGATGCCCGTGCAGCTGCATTTTTCTTTAAGCACAAAAATTCCACGGGTAAAATTCTAATATCGGTTTTTCTTTGAATTAATTTTTGAAAAAAATTGGAATTCTGTAAATGAATTAATGTTAACTGCATGCTCTCATCCACTAGATTTACATCAACAGAAAATGGTGAAGAAAATACATCAATTTTTTGTTTGGCCCTTTTCAAAATCTGAAAACCGATCATGAAATGCTTTACGCAAAATTTGAATTTGATTCTCATACTGCATTTTCATGTGATGAAATTTTTCACTTTCGCGAGCTTCTCCTATACGAAAACTCGTACTCGCAGGTAGCCATGAAGGGAGCAAATCAAAAAGCCGCGTAATAAATAGTTAATAAACTTGATGATCAACTGTAAATTATTCATTCTGATGTATAATCGCTTTCTTATCATATTTTTATCCTGTTTATTTGAAAATTTTTCCTTTCATTTTAAATTAGTTTTATTTTATTAACAACATTCGCGGGCTGACTTCAAAAGATACGTGGGTCAATTTTGGCCCGCGAGACATAGGTTGTGCATCTCTGATATAATTTTAAAAGTATGAATACTTACCGTATCAAATAATGAGAGATATTTTTCGAAAATCCCATTCCATACCATAGACTTTTCAGCCTGGAAAATGAAAATGAGCGAACATTTTTACTAGAAGGCATTAATGAAAACAGTTTATTTGCTCACTTGGACTCATAAAAGAAACATTTGCTTTATAAGTACATTCTCGCGCATAGTTACATTGAATTATAATGCTTAGTATCTTCTTGATCAGATTTGAATACTTAAACTTCGAGAATCAGTGTGAATTCTGATTAATTGTAATATAAACAGTCGAGTTTTATTATCGTTTAAATATACTCCTAGTAAAATAATGCATATATTAGATCTTATCAATGCAAAATTACCAATCTATACTCATGTCCATAAATTAAGGATAATTCAGAGCTGTTTGGAAAAAAATTCATACATACTAAAATTCATACATCAGTCATAAAATGACCACACACATCTTTAAAAATCATACGCAAATTGCAGAACGACACCAGATGATACCGATAATATGTCGCAATGACGACAGTGCAATAGAGTGATGTATAAGGAATAGAGGCTAGGAAGGCTTAATAAATTGGCTTTACAAATGAGTCACATGTGTTTAGCTTCGGACTCCTGAACTTGCATTTTCCTTAATTTATGGACATGAGTGAATGTAAAAAAGTGCTTGAATTTAAAAAAAGGGTTTATTACTTTATCAATGTAATATATAGAGGGAGAGTGTCAATGGATAATGAAATATTGCTTGGCTGTTTCTTTTCCGAAAGTTTTACATCTTAAACTAATAGTGTGCTGACAAATGTACAATCTTCATAGTTAGTATTTTATAAAAAAATGCGATTGGTACTCTTAAAATAAAGTATATATTTATATGTAATTTTAACAATCAATAATATTTCTATAAATTTAGAAGAAAAAAAGGAAAGAATGTTGAAGTGAAAAGATTTTTTTATTTTAAATAAGTAGCTAAACAATAAAATTTTAATGTTTCAATAGTGGTTATTTTTTTATAGAAGAAGAGTAAGTTGTATCATCGACCTTCGGGAGAGACTGCAATTAGAGTAAATGTTAACTCTTTTGTGAGGACAGTGAACATAGTGAAATATTCCTAAAAACTCTGGAAAATGCTCAGATGTTTTCCAGGCCATTATTACCATTCATTCCTATTCAGCTAAAAAAAATATTTCTCAGGTGCTTAATACGGAGTGGCCTTTGCAGAAATTGCTGTTCCAAATTATAAGGCAGAGCTGGGTTAAACTCCACCCAGCCTGAGAAATTGCCATTACTTTAATGAAGAGAATGTAAAGTTACTTTTTTTATAAGCGTTTCTCTCTCGATATTATCATAAAAAGTTAACTATTCTTCCGGGGAGCAATCTCTCCAAAACATTCCTACTTACTATGGAATAAATATACTGAACAGCGTGCTATTGCTGATTTAAAAGGAAAAGAGCTAATGAATTGTGAAAGAGTCTAATAGAGCTCGATCTTCGATGATTACACAATGCTACGTTACGCAATAAGCAATTATTAGAAAAAAGAAAGGCCAATTTGTGTGCCCTTCTACAGACCTGTTAAAATTGGAACATTTCGTTCCAAATAGGATACCAACATATACAGAGTAAACACAATTAAACGACCTTAATTTAAAGTTGACTATAGACGAAACTATTGTTCAGAAAATTATGGAATTTTGTACAGAACTTAATGAAGGGATGGGATATTTTTTTGCCACTAACGGCAGTTTTTTTAAGTGAAACCTAAATAATAGACACAGATCTACAAATTAAAGTCACAGCTACAGTTATTGAATACTAAATTAAATATATTAATTCCATTGCATTTTTATATTATCATGTTTAAATACTTGTGAAAAGACACCGACAACTCTTTAGCAGGTATGGTTCAAAATGTTATAGAGATCTGCTCATTAAATGCAAAACCTGTGAAACAAATTCCACTAACCCAAAGTGCAATGCTATTAAATTAGAATATTTACACGTATAAAAATATTAGAATGGAAAATCCCTTGGCAGATTTCGTTCCAAATATGATACAAATGTATACAAGGTGTCCATAACTAAACAACCTTCCTTTAAAGTTGTCTACAGGCAAAATTATTGTTTAGAAAGTAATGAAATTTTGTACAGGACATAATGAAGAGATGGTAATTTGTTTGAGTAAATAAATAAAATAGTTCAAGATTTTTGCCACCAGGGAACAGTCTTTCAAATGCATTACACATTTAGCATCTTTTTGACAAATTTAATTACAACAAAACATGCACAATATGATGGCCATAATTTTCCGCTACCATCTGAAATCGTATGATAGTAAGTTCCACAGTTGACCATAGTGTGTTTGAGAAACATGATGAGCATGCTGTTAGATACTGCTTTTTAAATCAGATATAGTTTTTGAATTATGACGACATACCAGATATTTTCACAAAGCCAAAAGTCACATGGATTTAGGTCTGGAAACACGGGAGGTCATAGATCACAAAAGTAATGGTTGATGAGACGTTTTTCTGCAAAATGATTATGGAGATGTTCTTTACACAACGGTTAATGTTTGGAGGAGCACCATCTTACATGAAAATTGTGTTCCAAAGGCATTGACTTTCTTGAAATCCATATCTATTTTATTCTGAATTAATGATGCCTATCGCTGTCCGTTGATCGAACAAGTTCCCGAACCTCTCTCATTTAATTCCTCGAATATTGTTCAGAGAATAATTGATGCAGAAAACCCACACCACACCGTTACTTTTGGTGTCTGCAAAGGGACTTAGAATATTGAGTGTGCATTTTATGGATTCGAAATTCTGCAGTTGTGAGTATTCAACGAACCGTAAAATAAAAATTTCTTCGTCTTTCCAGAGAATATTCTAAGGACATTCTGAATCAACCTCAAAGCAAGTAAGAAAATGAAGTGAGAACCGGTGTCGAATGTCGAAATCATTCGGGAACAACCTCTGCATAAGTTGAAGCTTTTACGGATAATATTAGAGGATATTTCGCATGGTCTTTTGTACAGTTGAAAGAGGAATATCCAATACATCTGACACACTTCGGACACTGGTACTAGCCTTTGTATTCGAAGCTCTGTCCTCTTCCTCTTGAAGCGCATCTTTCTCTATTGCTTCCACGGAAATAGATTTTCTTTCTCTCCCAGACGAACCTTAAACGAACCTGTTTCTTCAAATTTAGTTATCATTAATCAAAGATTTCTAATAGTCAATGGGACTTTTCAAATCCCTTACAAAGTCCAATATTTCGGTAGAACACTCTTTGAGGAATCACCGATTTTGGTAAACAATTTAGCTAACAAAGCTTGATCTGGTAACTGTATAGACATTCTGATTAACAGTAGCGATAGATCGAAATCTCAGCAAGAGTTTTTAAGTTTTTTTAAACAGATGCTGCATGAGTTAGACAAAAATTTGCATATTTGATTCATCTACTTGGTTCATTCAAATGTGTTGTTTGAAAATTCGTTGCGGAACAAGTTTTCGTGTAACTTTTTTTATTCGTTCTAACAAGTTCCCATCTCTTCATTATGCCCTGTATAAAATTTCATAACCTTCTGAACAACGCTTTCGCTTGTAGACCACTTTAAAAGAGAGTCATTTGATTATGGACACCTTGCACTTTAAATGCTAAATTTAGTTGATCGAGTTTACTTCAGTTGGTAATAATCACGTTATCTTACATTCAGATAGCATGAAAAAGAAATTATCTTTAAATTAAGTTCGTTATAAATTTAACAGATATATAAAGTTTTGATTTAAAGCACGTATGTCAAATTTCATCCATATGCTTCAAAAAGATTTTGTGTTATGGTGTTTTTCAAACGGATAAACTAACGCCTATAAGTACAAAAAATTTTTAGAACTGGAAGCTCCGAAACGTGGAAATACTTCTAAATTTGGAATTCAAATTTTTTGACGTTCACATTACTTTTTCAATGTATAGTTTTATAATTTTTTATTAAAAGACGTAAAAGTGAATATAACCTTAACGACAAACAAGACACAATTTGATAATTTTCACAGTCTTACCTGAACCTTCTGGTTGTATTCGAGAGTACCCCTGCGACATCTGAAATCCCAACTCTCGACAATCGTCGCGAACAGCTGAAAGGGGGAAAAAATTGAACAAGAGATTAAAAAACATTAAAATTGGATCACGAAGCATATGTGTTACCACATGTCATTATGCAATCCTATGCGTTGTGTTATTTTGTCCTTTTCTTCTTCTACAATAGTGGAACATCTATTGTAGAAAACAGTGATGCCATTGAAATTTTTTTCTATTGTTTATATTTATTAGAGTTTTTTAAAATACCTTTATTATATTCTGAATATTAAATGGAATATTTTTTAAACCATTCACTGCATGTTCATACTGAAATCCAGGAGGCAAACGTATAATATTTGACTATCTGTTCACGACCAAAGCGTTCTGCCGAATCTTCTGTAATAGGTGGTAAGTCAAGTAAGTATGAGTGTAAGGCAGCAAATAATTATCTTGATAGGCCTTAATCAAAGAGTTTAAATAGAGGTACCTGTTGAGTCTGATTTTTTTTTTGCCTGTTGAAATATTGGGCTAACAAAATGAAATTGCACGGAATAAAGTGATTATAAAGTGATTAAAAGTATTATAAAAATTATTAATAAAAGTATTATAAAGTGATTTTTAAATTTTTAAAATTTTATACTCATGATTGTATATTCTCTCTTCGAATATAATTGGAAGCTTTTGCCCCTGAAACAATATTACTTTAAAATTAAAGATAACATTCCATTTCAGAAGACAGCTGGTAAAATATATACTTATAATACCAGTAACATAACACGAACACAGCCAGTAAAACATATACTTATATTATTACCAGCATATCCTATGAATTTTACAAGAACATCATATGAGAATTAACATGAAAAAAAGCTATGATTTTGAGTATTAATATATACTAGAACAAATTTTATGAACATTAACATATTCTACGAATATGAAATCGAAAAAAAACATGCACATTAATACAATTATATCATATTAAAAAGAGCGCATCCTGTAATTTCAATTAATCTATTAAAAACTAGTAATATAAAAAATTTAAAGTCAATTCCTACTTAGGCCAACAAAGAAAACTTTTATTTTAGTTACTTTTTATTACAAAGTTACAATTAATATAAATTATTTATCAAAAATAATTGATTTTTGCAATAATAGGAATCGCATTCTTCCCCTTCAAGAGAAAAATATTGAAATCCTCGCTTTTCACAGACTGAGCAACAGGATGTTGATTTCAATTTTCATTAAAAACTGCTAAAATTCTGTTAAAAGTATTAAAAATGAATTAAATTTAATGAATGAATTAATATTTGAAAAACCTTTATTAACATACATCACATTTCATCCACTAGAAGTTAAGAAAAAGATATTTGAACTCGAATGGATATTTCAAAAGTATTTTATTAACTCTTAGCAATCAAGGAGAATCATCGCAGTCATATTCACCTGATACATCAAAATAAAATTGAAGGCTGACATGAAAAGATTGTACACGATCATCGGTATTTTCAAGTCGAACGGCTTACGGGTCCTCATCCAGCTTGGTCCGATCCACGTCACGAAAAGGAGGTATCCGGCCAGTATACAATAGCATTGAAACCCATTTTCATTCAAATGTTTTCCAATGGCTATAAAAGATTTCGAATGTTACTAAAAAGAATATATTGTTGAAAATATCAGTTCGATAGATCGCCTATGGTTGGGCTTTAGGAAGCGATGACAGTGACTTTGTTCGATCATTCTTAACCTCGAATCTTCTGTAACGTTAGCCGACAACTCTTAGTAAAATCACTTATAAGGAAATGGCCACGCTTAATGTAAACCTTAAAAAGCGATCGTTTCTTTTGATACCTATTATACTCTGCAATCAGATTTAGTTTAGTTATATTAAAGTATCACTGTAAACTCACCCCAGGGCTATTTTGGGATGGATGTAATTTTGAACCACGGGCACATGACGAGGACACCTCAGCTGAGAAACCCTCCCCACCCTAGACCACACCACACCAGCGTAAGGATGTTTGGAACAGACGGAATTAACGGGCTACAGATCCCTTACACGACGGTTCTTTGGTGGAATTGTATCTCTAACTTGAAAACCTACAGCTCACGAGCCGAGACCTAAGCACTAAGCCACATTGACCTGCATTTAGACGAATAACCACAAGCCAAGTTGTTACACTGAGGTGTACCATTTTAAATGGTTGCTATGCTCTTTAAATACGTGGAATTTTCAACTATTAGACAAAAAAAGGAAGTAAATAGTTGGTAGCTAGTCTTGGAGAATGTCATTTGCCTTTGAAAGTTATAAGACAGAAACAAAAGGTAGAAAAGGCAAAACAAAAATCAAACAACAATTAGAAACAACAAAAAAAAAACAAAGAAAGTGCGCTCCTGAAAACAAATAGGTTTCCTGCGGAATCAATGTTAATAAAGCAGTCACCAGTCTAGTAAAACTGATAGTTTTTAATCAGGGCTATTTCCCAAATTCGGTTATATTTTTTAATTGATGTAACCACATGAAATCTTTTCGATTTGGGTCAAATTTAGCTCATGTCGGACCGTTGAATTAATTTGTCCCATAAGCTTTTTTCCTGTTTCTAATATGAAATGAATGCACAATATTTACTCTTTGAGACATTATTTTTTATATAAGAAACCTTTTGCTGTAGTTTCTTCTTCCATTGTTCAGGAAGTTACATTATGCCTTCTCTCCAAAACTATTGTGTGATTAGGCATGGAATAATCTTCAAAGTATGCTTTTATTTCACAGTTGGATTTAAAGCTCTTATCACGAAAGAATTTTTTAAGGTCAGAAAGGAATAATAATCAGATGGAGCGAGATGTGGAGAATATGCAGGATGCGGTAAACCATTCTAATCCAACTGCAATACCTTTTTTCATACGATTAATTCAGTATATGATCTCACGTTTCCGTAATGAAAAACAACGCTTCGACGCTTCATTAATTCTGGCCAGGGTGTTTTTGCTATGACAGCTTTTAACTGATCCAATATTGACGATATTTTGTAGGATTTTTTAAATTCACTTTTAGGAAAGAGGTTGTAGAAAATTACGCCTTTCTAATGAAACCAAATTGGCAAAAGAACTTTTTTGGAGCATAATCCTGACGTGGTGTAGTACATCTCCGGCACGACTGAAACCGATGACATAAACGACTAATATATAAGTTTGCATGTTTGTGCATTCAGAACCAGATAAGGTCATTGTAGCGTGATGAGAAAGAAATTTTTGAACACCCTGATAAAGATATCACTGAATCCTATAAATAAATGTTTCGAGAAATTAAATGAAAGCGATAAACTCAGCATAGAATCGTCTATTTTACTAATATATAATATTTCAGAGGTTAATAAACTGATATATTCCTGATTTACATTTTTTTAAATATGCAATTTGAATTAAATAAGGGATATGCAGTTTTAAAGAAAGCGCATTTCATATTTAGAAAAGGTTAAATGGAGTTAAATTTTCTAAAATATAGCTGCTGATTAAGTTCTGTTATCTAATTCACCGCATAAATAAAAAGAAGATACACACGAAGGAAAAAATCAGCAAATCTACAGAAAATTTATAGTTTCTGTGTCTTTGTATCTTTATAAAAATTTTCAAATTCCTTATTTTCATTTACGGATTCATCTGAATATGTTTGAAATTTACTAATACTCTTTTCGATTTCCCTTAGAAAACATTTCTCGAATCTAAATTCAAAAGATTTAGTCTGTTAAGTCTTAATATTAATTTATGCAAAAAAATATTTAAAAAATGATAACTGAATATAAAAAAAATATGATTTACAGTTAGATCAATGTTTCAATGTTTTGTTGAATACAAATTAATTAATCTATCTTGGTATTTCTAATTTTAATGCATTTAAAGTAGAGTCAAATCCTTTTCTCGAACACTTCACTATTTGTAATGTTTCAAGCTCGATTCGTCCTGTTTGTATTTCTAATCATAGAACAGATGATGTCGCAAAAGAACTGTATAAATACCAACGAGGCAATGTACACAGAGAGCCAAAATTTTGTGATTATCATTTCGTCTGGTGAACTCTACTGGTTGAAATCGATCAATCAGATTCAGTTTTGTTATATTAAAATACCATTGTAAACCAACACTAAGTGATCAAGTAAGAAATTGCATTTTACTTTTGATGAAAAGATAAGGAAGTGTAGTGAATTGATCCTGTCTGATCAAATAAGGGGGTAGTTTTAAATAGAATTTCTTTGGTCACAGCTTTCTGGATACAAAAGAACAACTCGTTTTAATTTAGATTACTATGATTGATAATATTTACAACACAGTTGACAGTTATGAATAGTTCCTTGATTCATTTATAGGAAACGACCTCACAAGAAAAGCTAACAGGTTGTTAACGCATCAGGCAACTAAAGGGGTAGCTGAAGGAATCCACCGAACTTCATTGGATGGATCTTAACTCAGAAGCCCAAATTACACGAAGCTGCTCTCACTTCTTTCAAACGACGATTCTCCAAAAAACTCTTCTCCCTTCCAAAAAGCTCGCATTTTATTTTCTTTCAAAACGCCGCCTCTCATTTTCACATTGGCGCACTTGCCTTCCCTGTTACCCAATAGCTAATCAGAAAAAACCTCAATGAGCTCCAGTCGACCTTGGGAATGTTCGATAAGGATCCACCCTCGTAGCTGACCTTTCACAATGAAAAGAAATAAAGATTTACACCCGAAGAATTTGACTTTCTTCCACTTTCAAGCTACGATTTATTTCCTTCGGACGACGAAAAATGCATGTGTGATTCTTTATTAGGCCTAGACTAATGGCCAGATGTCCTATCTAAGAGGAGAGGATCCTACCATCTGGCAATCGTGATTCACTTAACAGTGTGAGTTACACAGTTGATGACTTAGCTGGATGGAAATGTCAATTATCAAGTGTGTGAACCAGGGAACGTTACAGTGGCCAACAGCTGTCTCGGGGCAAGGTGGCAGGTGAATCGTTACAAAAGCATTCTTGCAATTATTTGTGTGAGTGATCTTTGGTGGAAGAAAAATTGTAATGACCCGTAAACTCGGAACCAATATTCCTGAAAATACATGACTGGTACATTGTTCTAGGTCTGTCGTAGTTAATGATCATGCAAACTGTATAAATAAAGCTGAAATCTACAGTAAATTCCAAAATATTGGCTTCCCACGAGTCAAAGAAGAAAAGACGGCACAGAGGGTCAGCTTTATTAAGCAAAATCGGCATCCGGCTGTGACTCAGTTGACAGTCCAATACAACGCGATACAAGAGACACAGTTTAGCAGATGCTGGTCAATATGGAGGCACCCCAATCGAGTGCCTTTGTGGAGCAAGCGTCATCGTTAATTACACCTACAATGGATCTGGAAATACCGAGATTGAACCGTGGATAAGTGAATGAGAGTTACCAGATAGGAAGAATTGAAATTTCACACTCATCTCAACAGGTGGTCGTGTCAGTGTGCTCCGTCTTCCAAGTGAATAGTTGCTCTTATGTGCATCAAGTAATACACAGATCGGCAGTGAAAATGCTCTGGGGAATAGAACTATGCTTTAGGTGTCTTTGAGACCGGTAGCTGAAATAGAATAAAGATTGAAAGCTGTAAAATATCTGAATCAATTGGTTCGATGCGTAAAATTATGAATTCTAATAAATTTCCAAACTATATATTGGACTAAGATCCGATAAGATCGCTGCTTCATCATATCATAATCCGATAGAACAAGTCTGTGATTTCTTGGAAAGCAGCTCAGAGATCGAACTTTTGGTACGATTAGTTTCCGAACATCTATTAAGGACTATTAAGGACTTTCCATGGAGAGATGAATCATAACAATCTTGTGAGCCAGACATGACTTCACACTACATTGATTATGGGGACACAATGGTCTGGCTCTTAAATGCAAAGCATTGTTGTAAAGTACACCTATAAATATATTGAAACTGAGGAAATTTTTAAAGGTGATGAAACTAGTATGAATGAAAAGATATATTTTTAAAATTGTAAGCAGGAGTGAAAGTGTATTAAATGTTATAAAATACATCGAAACTGTTGAGACAAAAACTTTTAATTTCAATTTATCCATTTTTATTGAACATTTAAAAAGAACCCTTGCACCACGAAAGTATCACACAGGGGCTACAGAAGTAAGTACACAACACAATACGTACAGAAATTACAGGCAAAACAGACGGAGGACAATCATGCCCAACCAGGACGCGGGGAAGACATGCTATCCCTGTGGAAGAACGATGACAATTTATCCGTTTTAAATATCTTTTCTTAGTGAAAACTGACAGCTGTAGAAATAATTTCGTATAAATTTGGTGGTTTCGATTCAGTAATCTATCTTAAGAACAAACTTTTCATTTAAAAAAAAGCTTGATATGTCAAAGAAATTTATTGGTGGCATCAAATCTGAAAGAGGCATTAAGAACAAATGGTAAAATTTGAATATGTAATTTATTTATTTCTTGAGCTACAAGTAAATAAAAAACTGTTAAATAAGTTAGTAGACATTTAAAAAAGAAATTCTAAAAGAATAGTATTAAAATTGTGAAAAATCACGATAAAAAGATTCATTATTATTGGAACTCACGGTTAATCCTGATGAAGTCCTGCACGCTGTCAATTAGCATGGTGCCCGGAAGTTATTCTGCAATGAAGAAATGGTTTCATTCAAAATAGCATAAAATTAATTACACTGAATCAATATTTATCAGGTTTGAAACACATTCGAATTATAATCATAAGAATAAAACATTTCTTTAAATTTTAAATCAAGGAACCTGTTTTTGTCCTTCTAATTTACCTAGAGGGATGCTTTTCAGTGACTTATCCCATGAAATATAGAAGAGGAATTGAAACTTTACTAACTATTACATTATCCATGCAATTGAGCAGTGACAAATACGTACGCAAACCTTAATCCATTTAAACCCAAACATACTGACTCTAAGTCCACTTATTAACTCTTAAATTTTATTCACCTCATAAATTGATTTAGATAGATTGGACAAAAAAATTTTGCCCTTTTGGAAATCTGAGTACCTTTATTGTTTTATTTCAAGAAATTACTCACACTCTATCAAGCAAGGTTGAAGTTTTTTGTCTATTTGAATCATGAAACATTTTTTAAAACTTTTGATTAGAAATTTATTTATCAGGGCTTCATACAAATTAGTTTCATTCTATTAGTTTAGCTATATTAACGCTACGTTTGAAATTCACAAGTGGGGTATTTTGGGATGAACCTCGTAATTTTGAACCCAGATCAGATGACGAGGAGGCCATCTGAGCTGGCACTTTCATCTTCAAGCTTTCATACTACACCAGTCGGAGGTCGGTTGATCCCGATGGATTTACTGTGCCCCAGATTCGCTTACACGACAGTTCTTCGGAGAAATCGGATCTCGAACTTGAAACCCTCAGATTCCTGCATCAAATCCTCCATTTCTTCATAACGCTTCATCAAAGTATCACTTTTTTTCTGTATGCATAATCCAATATTTGTCCCATGTAGTTATTATTACGAATTCGGGAGGAATTGGGGAGGGGGGAATTGGAGCTGGATTAGAAAAGGCGGAACCAAAATCTCATTCGCAATCTGATTAATTGAAATAAACGAATCAAACTTCCCATTAATTGGCTTATATTTTACTTGCATTAAAACCATTAGCGTTCTCAGAAGTTTTAAAGAGATTTACATCTAAAGTACCATCATTCAGCAAATGGGATACTAACGAACGTAATTTTAGCTGTAGTTATGGTTAATGAGGATAATGAGGCTGGCTAATATATGAAAGATACATAACATGCTTCTGTGACTTTAACTTTTAAAGTTAAGTTTAAGCGATATTATAAACATGAAGATACACTAAAAAATTTTTGAGTTCTCAACTGTTAACCTTGCCTTATGCTTAAAAAAGTGGGAATGTGTTTTTATTTTGAACTGAGATTTTAAAAGTCCTATTTAACAGAGTGGGTCATTTGTAAAGTTAACATACCATACATTTTAGGTATCAAAATTACGAAGATATAAAGAGAAAGCAGAAACCGGGTTTAAAAAAATATATCATCGATTATCCATTATTTGTAAACTAACTTAAGTAAATATCATTTAATGTGTACTTTTATGTACTTTAAATTTGCTCTCTTATATAATTTAAATTTGCTTTTGAAACACGATCAGAATACGTGAACAAAACCTGAACTGCACCCCCGCTCCCAAGTCTCCACGCCACACCAGTGGAAGTGGAAGCTTCGACAGACAGTCGCTCAATCGGCAAAATGCGAGGGTTTCGCTATATTTCCCGTGAAAATAAAAAATATTGAGTTCAATAATTTTTTGATATATTATTTACATTAATAGCA
>JAOUZG010041477.1:7680165-7693439 GCA_026289955.1 Argiope argentata
ATATATATATATATATATATATATATATATATATATATATATAGATAGATAGATAGATAGATAGATAGATAGATAGATAGATAGATAGATATGTTACAATGGTAAAAATATGATATGTCCGTAGACAAAACATAGGCGATCATTTCGAGGTTGGATTTCCTTTTTTTTGGATTATGAGATATGAATCGCTGTTTAAATTGAGACGTAAATAAAGGAATGCAAAGCATATGCATATCGCAGCTCCCGCTATCTGCATATGAGTAGTTTGACGTTTTCGCGCAGGCGAGGATAAATTAAAATAGCAATGATAAAAATCCCCTTTTTATTTTGATATCATTTAAATGAACTAAAACCTTCCTTAATAAATGCTCATTAAAATGGTATAATATTATACAACTCAGTTTCGTGTAAAAAAACTTTATATTTTGCTATTAATGAACAAAGAAATGTATTTATATAATTCCATATATAAATACTCAGTGGAAATAAATATTATACAACTCAGTGGATTCAATGGATTCAATATCCATTAGCTATTTTTCAAGGTTTTGTGGTTCCAATAAACAGAGATTTTCAGAAGACTTCATTTTATACTATGTACAGACATTAAGCAATAAAAACTCAAAGAACTGGGATATATGTAAGTATTTAGAAACAAATATTCCAGACAGCATGGTTTTCAATTTTCCTGATCGCAAACAATTAATCAAAAAGATTCTCCATTCAAATTTTTTAAAAAAATGCTAAAATGGGAACTAATTTTTTTTCGCCGTTGCTTTAGATCAAGATATATTTTCATACGACATATATTTCAATGTAAAGGTAAGAGATTTTTTTCCTGTAATATCTTCTCTACTTACATTTCAGATAGTTTTGTTTGGAACAAACGTCAGCCTATAATAGCTTTTAGGATTTTTTAAATAAAATATAGAAAGCACCCAATTTAAATTCTGTAATTTTTATTCAAGTAATAAATGTGATCATATATTACATCAAACATTAAATAGTACACAAATATAACCCCTTTTGTATTTTATTTTAAACTATATGATTCGATAATTTCATTTAATAATTAATTATCAGCTTTTTATTATTGACTATACAAACACAATAATCTATTTTGAATTCTTATTTAATCATGTTGCATCACTTTTAAAGAGCCTTAAAAATAGTTTTTTCCTCTTTGAAAGAATTTATATACAAATGAATTAAAATATATATTGGAATTACAATATACAATTGAATTACAGACAAAGAATGGAAAATATGAATTGACGAACCTACATATTGTATTTGTATGTATTGAAACAACAATTTAGATAACTCTTTGTTTGTGTTTCCGATTATTTTACAGTGAATTATGCAGGGAATTTTCATTGCACAGATTTCTTTCGCAAATGAAAAATATGGAATCGTGTCTGGAATATTTCAAGTCAAATGGTACATATTCCTTAAATTTTTTTATAAAGAATGGTGATAAAAAATGCCCGAAGAACTATTTGACGAACTGAAGAAAACATTATAGTCGCCAATAATATAATTTTAAACATAAAATACATACCGTATCAAGCAATCCGAAATGTTTTTCAAAAACTGCATTCCATGCTATAAACTGTTTACCCTGAAATAAAATTTCTTTTGGTGAGAATTTAATTTAAAAAATTGTATTAATGGAATTTTTTTCTTTTGTTGCACTAAGACTAGAAGGAGAAGTATTTGCAACATATAAACGCTGATCTGAGTTACAAAAAATCTTAATGCACAGATTTGAACACTTAAATACTGAAACACAGAATTTTTCTTAGATAAGCACAATTTTTTAAAAATATACTTGATATTAACATTTTTTTCAGTATTTTTACACATACTTGATATCTTAGAATGGATATAATAGATATTATTTTAAATGTCTACCAATTTATATAAAAATACTTTAAATTATAGAAGGCATATCACTTTAAAGACAAAAGATGGCGCCAACGAAATGCGTTTCGAAGAATAGTCTGAAATATACAGAATAATGCCTGCTTGTAATAAACCCTTTCCGAGAGGCTAATTTCTTTCTAAATAATGCTAACAGCTACTATGTGTTCCATCAAATTAATTTTCTATGAAAAAAATGTTCTAGGAGTAGATAAATTAAATAATATATAAGTTATTCACAAAGTAAAGAGTTTCGGTCAAAGAGTATTTTGATGAAACTGTTTGGTAACACTTTTGACATATGTCTTAGTTTATGACATACCGACCTTCAAGAGGCAATTTAGTTTTTCGATGATTATCAGTTGTAAAAATGTCTCGACAACTACAAATTGCCTACAAATTGGAAGTGCGTGAAGTGATTTTTTTTTATTTCATGAATGTAAGAATTGATTTATCTATTGTTTTTCGAAGTGTTAGTTAAAAATGAAATGATTACGAAATTAAATTAAAATAATTTTTTTCTGAACCAAACTTATAAAAGCCTCGTTACAATTATAAAGCGCTAATGCTGCTACCACTAAAACACAGATGAATTTAGCCAAATCAGAAATAAATATTAATGCAAAAGAAATAAAAAAGAAATAAAAGATGAATCTGAGTTGAAGACATTCTCAAGGGTCACTCTCAAGGAGGGATTTATTCTAGGAATTTTTGCTGTGAGAAATCTGATTTTCGTCGAATACTATTAAACCCTCATGATCCAAAAATCCAGAATTTGAGAATTTGCAGATAAAACCAGTGTCACAAAAATAAAAGACAATAAATAATTTAATATCAATCGCACTATTGCTTTCAAATTCAAGCAAAACCATAATAGAGCAAACACAAACTACAAAAAACCAATTCATAAAAACAAAAAATCATATCAATACAATATGAAAGCAAACAACACACTGTTTGCAAGCAAAACCCCATAAAACGGAAAGCTGACTGTCCAAATGCAGCTCAGCAAACTACATCAATTTACCCGCTTGCAAAGTTGCACACGCCTACCACGCACAGTTAAAGTGCATCGTCATCCTAAGTAATAATTGAAGGACCTCGGCGCAATCTATTTAATTACAATTAAAGTGAGCTAAGATTATTTTTAGTTGTGAAAAGAAGGATTAATTTAGAAAAAAGGTAAATCCTCTCTTATCAAAACTTCTATATTGCAATTTTTTTGATAAAATCATTTGTAGATAAGCTTTTAATGAAATTAATTGTTAGGTCAATATAGGAATTTTTGCTATTCAATTTTTTTCCTATTAAATTGAGAGAAAGCTAAATTTTTGAGAATCGTAGAGTTTAAATTAGAATTGTAATTATTAAGTTTAATGATTTTAATATTAAACTCATCACTTATATCAAAAAACCAACCAATGTTTCTTCCCATTAGAAATTTCATTTGATAAATTATGTAGGTAGCTTTAAATTGATATCCGTTTGTTCCAGTTAAAATTAAATCTCTTGGATAATAGTTATTTTCACCTTTAATTTTATTCAAAACATTTCCAAGTATTTAAAGAAATGTTTTAACATACGTTAATTATAACAGTCAGTGCTACATGTTACAAATCTAAACTTTAAACAGGTTTTTTTAAATGAAATTTCAAAGTTAGGAACAAATAAAAGCAGGTTTTAATCTTAGTTTTTCCCACGAAATCTAGAATTGTTTTATCTAATTCCGTTTTTCCGGTACTATTTAAAATGTAATTTGATTAGAGTTAAAATTAAAGATTAAATTAACTTTATAATTAATAGTAACGAAGGAGTTCAGGATTTTCTAAAAGATATTAATAAACTTAATACTTATGGTTTTTTAAAATTCGTAGACTAATCTGTTGCATAGGCCGGGATAGCCTGGATGGTCGAGCGTTAGATTTGCATTGCTTAGGTTGCGATTTCGAACCTCACCTGCGGAGATTCATCATGTGTGTGTGTATGTAAACCTATTGTAGTCACGATGTCCTCTATGTCGAGAGTAATACCGCAGGTGGTACTTGGTCAGAGGTGCTCCAGATCTAAATTACAATCTGTGAATTAATGAAGTATGCCTCGTAAAAGGGGTTTGTGGTGTGTGTGAGCTAGAAGTCAGGCTTCTGCCCTCGGGTGTTCAGGGGTCTATAACTTTAGAAGCTACTGCACCCCTCCTTTCGCTGCACAGCGGATCACGACAACAATGTACCTTCTGAAAAATCGATTGGTGTCTATATTATTATATGCGACGTATATCTGAATGGAGATATTACAAAAATATACTAGTTAGAATTATGCATATTTAAAATTGCAGAAAATTACGTTTTTATTGGAATTAATTTTTATAAACAAATAAAAGGAATTCCAATGCCAACAGCTTTCTCAAGCGTTTTAGCCAATATTTTCCAACAATATATGGGAAAAATAATTAGATAAATGGTTAGAGATATATTGATGACTTACTTTTGTTAAACTTAGATAATACTAATATTCTTATTAATTGTTATCTAAAAGATTTCGTGCTAACTGAAACAAACGAAAAATAAAGCTACCTATCTAGATTTAAAAATCTAAATTTCTAATGGAAAAGCATTAGTTGGTATTTGCGATAAAGGTAATGAATTTAACATTAGAATAATTAAACTTAGTAATTACCATTTTAATTTAAACACTACAATTTTCAAAAATTCGATTTTCTCACAATTTAACATCAATAAAAATAATTGTAATAATAAATTTTCTTATTTTGATGCAGCAAATAATATCATTAAAAATTCGCATTAAAAAAGAAGGGGGTTTTCCTTACTTATTCCTTTGTTTTGAAAACTAAAAATAGGCTTTCTAATTCATTTTAATTGTAACTCAATAAATGGTGCTCATGGTCCTTTGATTATTACTTACGATGACGAGACGGGCGGGGTAGGTGTGTGCAGCGTTGAAGGCAAGGTGAGTTGAATGCAGTTTGGTGTGGGGCGTTTGGACTGATTACTTTCCTTCTTATGGGGCATTGATCGCAAATGGTATGTTCTTTGATTTCATATTGTGTTTCTATTTTTTTATCTTATGAATGGGCGGTCTTTTATTGTTTGTGTTTGTTCAATTGTGGTTTTGCTTGGATTTGGAAGTAATAATTTGCTTGCTATTGCATAATTTAGCGTCGGTTTTATTTGCAACACTGGTTTTATCTGCAAAGGCTCACTTTCTAGATTTTCGTGTCACGAGATGTTAATAGTTTTGGATGAAAATAAGATTCCACACAGATATCGTAGAGGGAGGATAATGGGGTTTAACTTTTTCTTCTGAAGCAGACCGCCGGGGCTCTATGAGGCTCAAGTCAGGTAATTTGGCAGGTTAAGAAAAGTGTGTAACTGAGTCTTCAGGAACCAAAAACCGTGATTAAATCATTCGACTATAGTAAATCAGGGAATTATCATTTTGATGGGTATAATTTCCTGACCGAAACATGCTTCCGTCGTAAAGTGACCAGCGGGTTTAGCCCTGTCTTTTATTGTCCTGTCCGTGTAAGGTGACAAGAGGGTCTAGTTCGAAAACAGAGAAGAAGCCCTATAGCATTATGGAACAATCCTCATGCTTCAGTTTAGTAAGGAGAATGTCAAGATTGTAGGCTTCTTCCGTAATGGAGAATATATTCTCCACTATAGGGAGAAATTGGATTAACTGGAAAACAAGACAGGTTCCCATTGATCTGCTCTTCGGATTTTAGGATTTTTGAATCATTGTACTCGCCGTTTCCAATTTACATCTGTCATAAAGGGTTTATCCCGAAATATACATCTGAAACTACAAACCAATATTCCTCTGAATATTGTTTATGAAATTCCCTTCTAACTGTAAGGATTGACATTGGATTCTAGAAATTCATTTAGCTCAGCAGCGACTTTTAATGCCGTGGTCTTCCTTCTGGTGGTCACAATCCTCTTTAATGTCTGTCTGTCCCTTGCAGGGAGTTTGGTTTTATTTTTGCAGTTCGCTCTAGCAGATATTCATAAAACATTTCATAGATATCTACAACTTTCATTTAAAATACATATGTCAAATATTATCCATCTCATTCAAAGTGATTTTGGACTATGGTGTTCTCAGACAAACAGATGGACGTGTATAATTATTAAAACCTGTTTTTCGAATTTAGAAGTACTTATCATAGAAATTCACCAAAATTTGGAACTCGAATTTTTTTGCAATACTTTTTCACTATATAGCTACTATAAAAGAAAGTAAAAATGAGTGTAGCATTAACGATGGATAAGAAAAAGTAGGATAATCGTCGTAATCTTACTTGAATCTTTTGTTGATAGGCATCTTTGCTGCATCTCACATGCCACGAATCAGTAAGCTGTTTGGACAGCTGAAACGAGAAAAAGTTGGAAAAGAAGTTGCATAAATATCAAAACGGATCACAAATCCTATGAGTTAACACATGTCATTGCACGTGCGGGTTATGTTGCTACATTTTGAGCTTCTCATCTCCTGTGATGTCAAAAGAGTACTGTAGAAGGATGAAGCTGTTGAAAAATATTCTCATTGTATATGCTTATTCGAAATTTTCGTATTTTTCAAAATATACCTTTATTGTGTTCTGAGTGTCAAATGCAATATTTTAAAACTATTGTTTATAGTCATTTAGTGTTCAATTTGAAATCCATTGGGCAAATCGATCAATAACAGTATTTTTCTGTATCACTTCGAATCCAATAATTTACAGTGGACGTTTTGCGGAATAGTTTGGGTGAAAGGAGCCTCTCATGCTTCTATTCACCCAAAATTAGCCAATCGTTAGGATTAAACTGAAGCTTGAATCATGTTTCCGAATTATCGATTAAAATATTAGATTGATAAAACTGGATTAATAACTGTTCGGAGTACCACCACTCTGCTGGAGTGAAATATTAAGTGAAATTACTGCATATCCTGATTGCAAATATTTCATAAATCTATCATTGAATGTAACTAGAATCCCCCCCCCCCAGACAATCCTTTATCAAAAAGCAATGTAAGAATGGAATCAACGGGAACTGACAAATACTTTGCTCTTTGAATCCATGATGCAAATCGTAATATCGCTAGGATTATTCTATGATCATTATCATGAATATATGCTATAAACTCTAACCTTTTTCAATAGCATTACCTTTATCCTTTTAAAAGTAACGCTAACATATCATTTAAACTTTAAGACGAACGCAGTTCATAAAATATTATACACTCATACCAATATCATCATAACGTATTAATTTTAAAAGGAATACATTTTGTAAGAATTAACAGGAGCATAACCATGAATAGGAACGTTAACTCCAATTAAAACATATTAACATATTTCTATGAATATTAAAATGAATATAACTTCTGAACATTAATACAATCACTAATAATCAAACAGAAACATAGAGGTCAGACTCACTTGAATCACCAAAAGAAAACTGAAGGCTGACATGAAAAAACTGTGTAGAATCATGGGTATTTTTAAATCGAACGGTTCCCGGTTCCTCATCCAAATTGGGCCCAGGAACATCACGAAAAGGACATATGCCACCAATATACAGTAACTCTGGTACTCATTTTCAACCAGATACTTTCCGGCAGCTGTAAAAAGAATTCGTATGTTGCCAAACAGAATTTATTTTTATAATTTTTTTGAAATTTAAAGTAAAATAAAAAGTTTTTTTTCATCGTTCTTTAATTCCACCCCTCGATGTCAAATGAGTTATTTTAAAATCGTTAAAGTTGTTTTCATGACGGAAAATTAATTAAAAGGATTATTTATATAATGAACTATCATACTAGATCACAAATTTCTTTGATTTATCTAGGACAAGAAACTTTTTTCTCCAAGACAGTGGAAACTTTAGAGAGGAAAGTGTTTTGCAACATAGACATTGGATGAGATTGTCATTGTAAAGAATTAATACTTCATAAGGCATTATTCTAGGCCCTTGATAAGTATTTTTTAAAAATTATATCATGATATACGATGATTTAAATAATAAAACATCGAAATTTCATTGATTCGTTATTTAATTTATGAAATGAGGGGTAATATATATGCATGATCACAGATCTTTCAGGAAAAATTAAAAGTGATAAGCATACTTACAATTGATTGTTAAAGATAGAAATATTACAGGAAGCTCATTGGTAAGTATACTAAACCCTCAATTTTAAATAATTTAAAACAACTCTATTTTGTTTCTTTAGTTAGAAATCGAAAAAATCAAATCCTGTAGGGTCACATTAAAGTATGAAGTTCATTTTGCATTTATTAGGATGACTGGATGGATTTCTATATTGTACAAAAATAAAATTGTTGGAATCTGATGCAGTTTTATTAATGACATCTTAGCCCCGTTTTTCGTTAAGAAATAAAATAAAATGCTATAGACTACAGTATTCAAGTAATCAATACATCAAACTGAGGTTAAAATATGTATCAAATGGTTAACAGAAAGATTCCGAATTTTAAAAAATACCAACTGTATCAACATTTTTTGTTCATTTTTGAAGAGGAATGCTGAATTTAAATTAAATATATTCAATAACAAATAATGATAATTAAAAAAAGAAAATCTTAGACATAAGGAACACAAAACAATGGTGTTTCGTATCTGAAACACTTTTTAAGGAGTTAAAATTTAATTACAAACTTGGAAATTTATGCCGCTATGAAAATTCTTACATAGTGAACTTGCGGTGGTAAACATAGTTATCACTTTTGAATTTAAAGGCCATTTAACTAGACTTGATGCATTTCAGAACTATTACACTAGTTTATTCGAATTTTAAGCCTCTGATTATCCTATTTATCATTTTAAAATACTTTTTTGGGACCACATAAGTCCTACCAGACCCACCTCGGAGGCACAGGTTCAAACCACTAAGGTTGAATAACCGAACCGCCACCACAGTAAAATTGGCGGTAACTGTAATTGAGTCTTAAGGGCCGTCTCTGGCCCCAGTACAACCCATCCGGTAGGAAGAACGTCTTACACTGTTCTTTTCTACACTGAACACTGCTCTGACTCCTCCCATCGATGATAGGAGTAGTCAGAACAGTGTTTTACAGAATTATTTTTCGGGGATTCCAATCTTATTCGTGTTATACAAAAAGAAATAATTAGTACAAATTTAATATAGATGTCCACATAAAGTTAAAAAAAAACATAGTCTGAAAAAAACAATAACTGAACATTATCAAAAAGAACTATATATATTAAACCAATATCAGCCTTTCTTAGTTGAATTTGAGGATAGAATTTTTTTAAATAAAAATTTAGAATTGTAGGATTCCGGACGAAAGTAGCATAAAACAGTTAACTCATATACATGCATATGATTCTCGTTTTTTCAGTCAAGAACATGAGACGAACATTTGACCCATATGGACTTATGACAGCACTACCAAAGAGAGGAAGGCAATTGTTAGAAACAGAAGCATCTCGGGGAAAACTGAAATAAGGCAATGAATATTTGATAATAATAGAGTTCAGCTAGAATAAGAAACGTCTAGGCAATATATTTTGTGGCTACTATGCAATTGCTGATATTTATTCATCTTGCACTGAAATTGATATAATAATGTTACAGGGATTTAGTGGGATTTTGAAGAAGAAGCAATGCTAGTAGCAATATTTTTTTTAAAATCAGAGCACCCTTGCGGTATTGATTATAATTATGGACTCAGTAATAAAGGATTCTTAGAAGAGATGGCAGTAACATGCAATTGATTATTTCCCACCTTGAGCTTCCATAATATTAGCTGAAATCTCCTAGCAAATTCGTCAGCGAGAAAGTGAAAAACACTTAACGGAAGATCAAGAAAGAAATTCTGCCGCTTGATACCATTTGGATTAGGTATTTAAGTGGACAGCAACAAGCCAAATGGATAGTACTGGAGGTCTTCTAAACAGTTTCTACTCAGGCTCAATTCGTTGGGTTTTAATTGATAGGGAGAAACAAAAAGGAAATAGAATGGCAACAGTTAGAATTGGAAAACTGCCATTTCCGCTTGAGGATTTGGAGACTGGAAAACAACAGAGGAAAAAGAGTGTTTTATATTTGCCATGCACTCATGTCCATAAATTAAGAAAAAATCAGAGTCACGAGGAAATAGAACTTTAAAATACATATATCACACTTAAAATGACTGCACACATCTTCAAGTGCAAACTATAGGAAGCCACCAGATGACACCAATAGTACGTCACATTGACGAGAATGTGAGTGGTGTATAAGGAATACAGGCAAAGAAGTAAAATGGTTCGCAAATGCTTTATAAGCATTTCAGTGCAATAACCGCATTGCTTTATGACACAAAGGGTGTAAGTTATGACACAAAGGGCGCATTTGGATGATTTTGTAAGCGGTAGAGTTATCTACAGTTTGGAATGTGGGCGTACCCAGCTGGAAGTAGCCGAGAAACTTGGAATCGCCCAGAGTGTCTTGACTACGATAGGAAGATATCACCCGTATGGAATGATCAGCATTCTCACCGGATTTGAATCCAGTAGTGCATGCGTGAGATGTGCTTGTCCGACGAGTTGAAGCCCGTCAACCACCTCCTACATGTCTACCGGAGCTTCGGAGAGCATTGCGTGATGAGTGGTGTAATATTCCCCAAGATTAAATCGATAATTTGATACTCATCATGACTAGGCGTTTTACGGACTGTGTTGCATCGCCTGGGTACCACACTATGTATTAACTATGTATTGGTGACTAGTTATTTAAATGGTCTATTCCTGCTTTTCAATTTATTTAATGTAAAATTTGAATTAAATAACTGATTATATATATATATTCTTAAGAATAATTGCCATATTTTATTGTTTAAGTAAAGATGAATTTTAAAAAAATTAGCATCAGCTTAATGCCTGTTTTTTTAGCTTACCACACGAATAAAAAAGTTCTTTAAATCGACTGAAAAAAATAATAAAATTTAACACCTATAGAAAAAATTGTGCATTTTATGTCTTAATATCGTCATAAAAATTTTCTAAAACATTTCTGTTTTATAAGTTTTGGATATAACTGGTATATATTCACCATTTTGAATATCATTAATATTCGGTTCAATTTCCCGTGGATGACTGTATTTGACATTTCACCTAATTAAATTTAAAAGATTTGGTCTGCCTTTCTATAAATTTATACAGAAATTAAATAAAACTGAACACATAGTATTAAAAAATGATCTACCCTTAATTGAATGCCTTACTGATATTGATTAAAATTAATATTTATTGATATTTTTTTAATTTTAATTTATTTAAAGAAGATTCGAATCTCCTTCTTGAATTGCTGTAGTATTATAAAGTATTACGCTCGATTTGTCGTCTTTGCATTTTTAGTAAAAAGGGGTTCTCAAGCATGGCTAAGGCGATGTTTGCTAGAGAAATGTATTAAATATCAACGCAACAATGTACACTGAAAAGTCGAAATTTTATCATTTCATCTATTGAACTGGGTGGTGGGTCTGGATGAAGTGGAAGGCGATTGATTAAGAAGGAAATTGTTGTTTGCTGCTGCTGAGAATATAAAGAAGCATACTTGAATTTATTTGTGTGAATGAGGTTACTGTTTTTCGATGGAGGTCGAATTGCAATAGCCCTGTGACCCGAAACAAATGTCTCCGAAAATACATAAAGGTAAGTTTTTCCGGTTTTGCCTTTCTTACTATCTATGCAAATTGGATAAATGAAGCTGAAATGTGCAGTGGACGCAAAAGTGTTGAATGTCCAAGAGTCATCGAAGAAAAAAAGACGGCTGAGACTGTCCCGCTTTGCAAAGCAATATCAGCACCAGTTAGTGACGAATTTGATGCCACAATACAACACAGGTACAAGTTCAAATTTTTCAAATGCCATAGAACAGTAGAGATTGATGAATACAGTACTACGTAGGAGACGCCTCTCTCATTTGTCTCCATTGACCAAGTGTCATCATGAGTTTTGTCTACCACCCCAACCACAGAATGACTAATCCGACCCACCAGAAGGGACATGGAAAAATCTGAATGACCACACTACAAAGGCAGCACTGGCGGGAAATGTGATTGAGTCATAACAGATATCTCTGGCCACTATACAACCTTCCTCTAAGGAAGTACGTCCAGTCATCGATGGAAGAGACCAGAATCTCACCTTTTTTTGTGTACTCACAAGGGGGCGAGAATAAAACCACCGTGCAGGAATCTTCACCTACTTAATTACGAGGTGCAACCTGTCAAACATTAATTACGCCTACAGTGGACCCTAGAATAGAGAGTTAGAATCATGGATAAGGAGAAGAGAATTATCTGTCTGGCTAACTCCCGATTTCTCTTTAATTGCATTTACGGTCGTGACATAACATAACGCCATCCTGTGCCCCCAGTGCCTATAACGCTAGGTTGTCTAACCAGTTGGATGAGCACAAGATGGGAGAAACAAAAGAAAAGAAAAGAAAGAAAAAAGAAGGAAAAAAACCCCGGGGGAATTGCACTTTTCAGAGACTTTTCAAGTTATTATTTGGGTAGATTATCACAAGGGGAATTCTGGTCTCAACTATTTTTGGTCTTGAAGATGTCTTGGTATTTACGAACGTGGTTTACTATGGAGTGGATCTTGCCGCGTGAAAGGGTATGCAGGAAAGGGTATTTGATGCAACTGTCCTGTACCATTCTTCTTCGAGACTTCTTTCTGGCTTTCTCATGTGCCATGAGAGAGTGAGTAGGCATTCTGTGGCATAATGAATTGGAGATCCTATTTCCCCACAGCTGCAATAAGGAGAGTTGGCTAGATGGAATCTGTGTAGGTATGTTGGGAATGGGCCGTGTCCAGTGAAGAAAAGGACATTCGATCTGTACCAGTTGGCAGCGTAGAGAGAAACTTTAGGTATTATGTTATATGTGGAACGGGCTGTTTCACCTTCTTCCCATTCCTTTTGCCATCTTGTCATCATATCGGTTTGGAGGATGTTCTTCAGATGAGATCTTGGAAGCTTCATTAGATTCCGATCTTCATTCGCTCTAGCCGCTGTTTTGGCTAGTTCATTCCCCTTATAGCCTACATGTGCCTTGATCCATGAAATCCGTCTTCCAAATGAATAGTTGCTCCTCACTTGGGCAGCAGGAAATACACAGGTCCTTGGTGGTGGTATTATGCTTTGTCGCCACTCATCGGCAACTCAGGAACCAGTATTTTTCTTTTAATAGATCCTGCGGACAATCTAAAACAACTGTGGATCAGTTAAACCCTTAGAAGGTGTTTGGTTTCCCAAATAGAAATGGAGTTTTTCAACACAATCAATCAATATATATATATATATATATATAT
>JAOUZG010041477.1:7713439-7727335 GCA_026289955.1 Argiope argentata
CTGTGAAAAGATATTTTGTTCATTAAATTATTGATTGATAAAAAAAATTTCAGAGGTCCTTCATCTTAATCAGAGGATTGGTGTCCAAAAATGGTGCCAAAGTAATTGGGAATATTTCCAATAGTAATATTTCCAACTTGGGAAAATAATTTAGAAAATAATTATTATATTGCAATTGTCATTATTTCAAATCGGAAAAATCAAATTATACTGCCACTACATTTAAAAGTATTCTTTTAAATCTGCTTTTTCATTTTATTTTATATTTTACGCAAAGAAATGAAAAACATTTCAAAAAATGTTGAAAATCTTTTAATTTTATTTTTAAAGTACTTTAAACAATACTTTTCCGTTAGCTGGGCACAGACGAAAAATTGCCAAATGATATAGATTTCCGCCAAATTTCTCACGGCGATTTTAAAGTGAAAAATCGTCAATTATTGTATAATTCTGCCCAATTTCTTTGGCGATTTTTCTTCAGTACCGTAAATATTCAAAAATGTTGAAAATCTTTTAATTTTATATTTAAAGTACTTGAAACTAACTCCTCCAAAAACTGTACAAACTTTATTTTTAGAGTAATTTAATAAAATTTTGCGATAAATAGCAAGAGAGAGAAATTTTTCTCTCAGGATATTACAACATATTCACTTTTTTTAAATTTTCAATCAACGTATGAGATATTTGTCTTCCGTTAAAATGTATGATTGATGCTATCGTTTGATCAATTCATCTAACATTTAATCAATATCCAACTATCAATTGATTCTAATATTTATTTTTCTTAACTGAATATACATTACACTATCTAGAAAAAAAGTAATTTCACAAACCTTGAATAATCTTGACGTTAAAAAGTTTATTTTATGGCTTAAATAATTGATGTTATCATATAGATCTAATAAATGCGATTTTTCCAAATTAAAAATTATTTATTATAGGCAAGAAATTCTGTAAGGAAAAAAAGCAATTATATGCAGATTTTTTGTTTATATCTACAGATCGAAAATTGCAAGAAATCATTGGCATTTCTTTTTAAAAAAATAGGTAATATTTTCCTACCTGTGAGAAAAACATTAGCTACAGAAGTCGTAACTAAGAATCAAACGTTATGAGTAGATTATACTTTTGCATGCGGGTTTCCTCATTCTTGGAATAATGTAAGGAAAATCCTTCGACAAAAGAATGAAAACATGATTAAAAGAACCCTGATATGTTTGAACAGGGTTTCCTACTTAGAATAGACCTGTAATAACAAAAGCGTTTTCAGAATTCAAATGCATCTGTGTATTACATTTTCAATGTCAAAATTAATCCTTCATGAATAATTGTAATTTTTCTACTATACTGCATCAATTATCGTATTTGGATCGTACTATCTTTTATCCTCTCCTAACAAATGAATTTTGGAATTTCTTTCCGCTCTATTGTGCACGGTTAAGAAAGTGCGTTAAATAAATGGAAAATTTTCAAAACACTCAAAAGCATAGTTTCAAAACATAATGTTAAAATATATCGGAATGTTTACGTTACTTTATTTTAAAATCGTTTGAATTATGCTTAAAATTATTAATAATAATTGAAGAAAATATTAAAAACAGTGAATACAATACAAAAGATCTATGTCTGAAAATTTTCGATGGTATTAAAATATTCTTCGCACGTCCCTTTGTAAAGCAACGTCAGGTTTATTTTGGGTCTGACCTTGTAATTTTAAACCATGGTCAGATGACGAGGACGATATCTGAGTTGGCACCCCTTCTCCACATCACGCCAGGAAGACATTTGGCCATGAAAGATCTAACGTTCAATTACGTCACATATAAATTTAAGAGCATACAACATGCAATTTTTTATTTTTAGATTTTGTTCTTTTTTTTCATATGAGAACATGGTGTTGTTTGGGGGATGAGGAAGTTAATTACTACAGCAAATAAAACGTAGAGAAATGTCATTTTAGTCATGTGATTATGTGAAATAAAATGAGATATTTTTTTAAATAATAAATTCGAGACAAAGTTTTTTTTATCGTTTGCAGTACTAAAGTGACTGATTCAATGAAAGAATTAAAAGGAATAAAAATATAATTTAACTTGAACGTTCTTAAACTTGAACCTGTCGTTCAAGAAAGTATGTTCTGGCATGATAAATTGAAATATGGAAGCAGATTTCATTTTAATATTTTATTTTCGTCATTTTTAAAGCAGAATTAGTTTTCCCCTTTATTTCAATGACTATATTTATCACCTTTCGTCACGCAATTTATAAATAACATACCAGGCTAAAATTATTAAATTAAAAAAAAGAATTGAAAAAAACATGCAGTCTTTCACAAATATTTTCGTCCGTCTCACGATTCTAACTTCAGGAGTTTTCTATTTTCAACCAACATACTGCTAAACATTGGATCCACTATCGTTTTTTAAGTCTCGTTTCTCCGACTGATTGAATTTAAAATTCGATAAATGACACTTTATGTGTCGAGATCAAAAACTGTATTGCGTTACTACATCATTGAACCGATAGATTAAGATGCACTATCATCTAACGGTATTAGAATTTCAAAATTTAATAAAAAATATAGAATTTAGAAATTAAATAAAAAATATATACTGTGCACTACATCAACAATTTATTTAATTATATTCATTTTTGTGCCTGCTTGTATGAATTTCAGAGTAAAGGCAATCGAAAAAGGAATTCAGACTTATTAATTCAATTAAAACTCTAATTTTGAATTTAATTTCGATTGGCCCTTCTTTTCTTTGAAAATTGGCCATTATGGTATCATTTGACCATTCAAAATTTTCTTTCGGCTGTTATTCGATAAAACATCAAACAAAACAAATTTAGCTTAGCAAAACTAAATTTGTTATAAGTACATATCCGTTATCACTAAGATTCTGTGTAAGATCCTTATTTCAATACTTTTTTTTAGTTTTTATTAATCCTATAAATAAATTATATATTTACTCATAAATAACGAAGATAAGCTTCTAAATTTCTTTGATTTTTAAAGATTGCTACTTTTTTGTATAATAACATCTTTAGGTCCAGTTAATCATGCAATATTAATTAGAATTTGTATCTCTGTTGCACCTAACTGAATTTTATGTTGAATCAAAGAAATTTTTATTGAGTAATACCTCATATATATATATATATATATATATATATATATATATATATATATATATATATTTGCGTGTGTATGTGTGTATAATTTTGTAATATGAATAAATCTTCAAAACTCAACAGTTCTGTTTTCGGTTTATATTCAAATATAAAATAATTTAGCTTCAGGATAAACGATTTTTTTTCTGTATTTATAGAAATTTACTCACATCCGTTTTAAGTGAAAGCTCAAATAGGGAGGAAGATGACAGAAATTTAGAGAAATGAACAAAACGACGCAAAATTTTTTAAATCGGAAGAGTTTTATAATTAACATTTTTTAAATTTTATAATAATTTCATGAAGAAATCTTGGATATTGAGTAACAAAAACTATATAATTCAAATATTTAATGACTATTAATCCTGGAAAACCAATTGGTTACAAAAGGTATATAGAAACGCCATAAATCATTTGAAATCCACAAAAAGAGCGGACACTACGTCTTTGAAAGATATAATATAATATTTAATAGCATATGTTATTATTAGTACTAAGAATAAATTCAATTGATGGAGAATAAGTGAAAATAAATCTATTTAGACTCATTTATTTTGAATGGCTTTATGTATTAAATTTAAAATTCCCATTTCTGCATTTTATGATTTATTTATAGCTTGTTACATATTTTCACTGTTTGTATTAAATAATACACAGGCAAAAATTCTCACAAATAAATGTCAAAAAATTAAAAATTGAAATCTGCTATGCATATTTAGTGTATCATGTCAGAACATAGTTTCTTGAATTTCCAATCATTGAAAGCGTTTTGCTTAGTTAAAAAAATCTAATCAATTTTTAAAATTTTTTATTAATGTTTGAAAAAAACATTTCTACAAAAAGTGACAGATTTTGAAAACGTATGGAATTATCAAATAATTTAAAATATTTTTATTCAAGTTTGAAGAAAAATTACATTAATTAAGTTAAAAAACCCGAAAAAATCATCTCAACAAAAAATGACAAATTAGAGATTAAAAAAGTCTGTATTTCGTAACTGCAGCCTTTTACCAATATTTTTGAGTATTCTAAGGCCTATTTTTGACAAAGTTGAAATTTATTTCAATTCCTTGCCCACGCATTTTTTTGACGCCATTAATTTCATCACATTGAACCCTTATTGAAGCGCCTCGTGCTCGCTCAATTTAAATTGTATTTTTATTCAATTTAATTGTTTCATTGAATGAATCATGGAGTTTGTTCATTGTTAAAAAAATATCACCTTTCCCATTTATTTAATTTCATATAATCACTTGCTCAAAATGGGATTTTTTGGGTTTTATTTGCCGTAGTCTTTAACTTATTCTTTTAAAATCAGAGCTTTTATAAATAGAATGGAATCAAGTTATAGAAAGACGACTTTTTGAGATGTTTATTCAGATAATTTCTGTTCATTACCCATGCATTTTTGTTGACGTCAAAAGCCTCATCCCCCAAACAACCTCATGCTCTGATATGATAATAAATTTTTAATATTTATGAATAATATTTATTTATTACAAATATGAATGTGTGTGTGTTAGCTGTTTACAGACTAGGCCCTTAAACCAATACCTACAAAAGTTCACATATATGGACTTTGGTGGATCGGAATGAGCCTCTTGTAGTGTTTTCAAAAATGTTAATTAATTAACATTTAAATGAAATTTTGATTTGATATTTTGATATTTAAATAGGATGGATATTTGAATATTGCAGTACATAATAGATTTTAAAGTTATCTTAAAATATAATCAAATTATATTTTCAGTAACACTAATTTTATACATAAATAGAATTTTTATTTTTAAGTAGTTAAAATTATTTTAAGCATATTATACAATAATTTATTTCACATACTATCGCACCAAAATTTAATCTGGACGAGAAAAATTAACTTTTATCAACTCTTTGCCATCGGCTCTCTGAAAGCTCAAATTGAAAGATTAAAATAATTCTCCTCTGACATCAAGTCTACAAAAATGCAATTTCAAGAATGTGACAGTGTGAAATAAAATAAATATGCTTTTATTTATTTCATAATATTTTATAAATATTTTTAAAAAATTTGTAAAAGAAAACTTTCTAATAAAAAACATCTGAAAAATCTTTCTAATAAAGAGAATTTCATTATTATAATGATAAGAAAGTCAAAAAACAATTCTCATTTAATTTGTAAATTTTATTATAGAGACCTTAATATAACTCTATTTCTACTTACATTTTAAATAATACTGGGTAAAAGAAATTGCATCAAAAAATGCAAATTTTCGAAAAAAATGAACTGTGATTAAAATTTGTTCTTTTAGCTATCCTTATTTGCTTTCAACTGTATTATTTCATGAAAAAAATACTATTTAAATTTTGATTCGTGACTCGTAGCACTGGCAGTTATAATTACAATACGGTTAAATATTTTTTTAAATACTTGAAAATTATGCTGAATAAAATTAAAGATTAAGATAACTTCATAACTAATAGTTGTTGGATTTTTTAGCAGATATCAACAATAATAAACTCGACACTTATGATTTTGAAAATTTATACACTAATTTACTTCATAAAAAATTAATAGATGTATGTACCTTTATATATGATGAATACTTAAATGAAGATATAAATACAAAAAATTACTGCTCGAATTATATAATTTTAATATTTTCGAAAATTACATTTTTATTGGAATTAATTTTTAATTTAAGAAATTAAAGTGTATTAAAAGGGAACAGCTTTTCTTAAGTATTTTAGCCAATATTTTCAGACAATATTACAAGAGAAAAATCATTCAACACAATTTAATCATTGGTTGAAGTATATTGATTTACTTTTGTAAAATTTAGATAATGCTAACATTCTTACTAATTGTTATCCAAAAGATTTAGTGTTAACTAAATCAAACTAAAATCAACTAAAATCTATAAATCTAGATTTAAAATTCGCAATTTCTAATTATAAAGAATTAATAGGTGTTTACGATAAAAAGGATGAATTCAAATTTTACATAATTAATTTTAGTAATTACCATGCTAATTAGAAATCAAAAATTTTCAAAAAATTCATTTTCTCACAATTTTTTACGCAACAAATAATCTAATTAAAAACTGAACTACTAATGATTTAAAAAAAAAACTTTGCAATTTTGAAGTTTTAATATGATAATATTTTTTTTTCTGACTTTTTACTTTTTCAGCAACTAAGAATATTCTTTCTGTTTCCTTCTGACTCAATAGATGGCGCTGAGTGTCTTGGCGTTCTCTTGGTTCGTTCTTTGCTTATTTGTGCAGTTTATACTTTGTATTTTGTATGGTTTTTTATAGTTTGTTTGTGATTTTCATTGGAAATGAAAATAATAATTTTGCTAAATACTGTATATTTTATTGTCTATTTTTATGTAATTTTTTTTATCTTTAAGGCATCAATTTCCAAGGATTTTTGGGTCACGAAGTATCAATATTTTTGAACGAAAGTTAGATTCCGCACTGAACAAATCTCTTGTTTGAATCCCTGCGTAAGAGTAACCGCTGATAAAGTCTTCAGGCTGGTTTCATCTTTTTTTTTTTTCCTTTCACTTATATTAACTTAATATTTTTACAAATTTGGTTAAGTTCATTTGTGTTTTAGAAGTATAAGCATTAGCTCTCTTATTAGCTCTCTTATTTTATTAAAAAGATTCATATTTTCATATTTATTTTTAATAAATATCTTAAATATAACTTTTTGATTAATTTCTTATCTATCTATCTATCTATCTATCTATCTATCTATGTGTGTGTGTGTGTGTGTGTGTGTGTGTGTGTGTGTGTGTAACGAATTTTGTATCTTTATGCAGATTACAGGTCATTGTAAAATGAATGAATTATTAAAATTTGGACATGACTTTCTTATAAAACCGCACAATTTTAGAATACTCCATGGCCCATGTCAAAGTATATACGTTAGTTATCGTTCGGACTTTTCCTATAACTGATTAATATAAGATTTTGAATCATTTGTTTAACCAAAAGATATTGTTATTTGAAGTTTCAAATATTCAAATATAAAGTTACACAGAAGATTAAAAGTTTTTTTTAGTATGAAAAAAGAATATTTCACTGTATGAAGAATATTTCATCGAGTATAATTCCTGAGAATAGTGGCAATTATAAGATATTTTCCTCATAGTACGGCCATTGGCCGTTTCAAAAGATTTCATCCAAAAATCTTCGCAGCCTCTTCAGAAGTATATTAGCTCAATTAAATAAGATAAAATGTTTATAGATTTGTCAATTAATTCTTTTTTAAATAAAAATGAAACTGTGTGTTGTGTTGAATTAGACAAATGCATATTAAATAACTATATATTACTTAGTTTATATAAAAAATAATCTGCAGGGACTTCAATGCTAAATGATGCTATTTACTTAGTGTCCTCAAATTTATAAAATAGATTTTTGTTAAACAAAATATGTTTTGACATTGCTTGAGGTTTGCTATATTTCGATCATTAAATAAATAAATAATGAAATGAAAAAATCTGTTTGATTTCGAAAACAGTATAGGTTTATAGCTATTAAAATTAAATGCCTGAAATATTTTGAAAAAATCAATCATTTATCATGACGTTATCATGTTAAAATTTAATTTTGAAACGTTTTAATCCCACTAAATAGGCTGGGCCCTTAAAGCGTCGAAAAGAATGAAGAAGAGAAATATGTGATTTAGTGTTTTCACTTTACAAATTAGGGCGTTTGATCTTGTGCTACAATATGTGATATACGTATAATCTTGTTTTAGCTATAATTTTATTAACTTCCTGTTTTAAAGCAACATTAGGTCTTTTGACATAATTTTGAACATTGGTCAGACGATAAGAAAAATACTTGAGAATTTGTTAATACATGTCTATTCTTCATGACGAAATAAAAAATAATTAACTTATTGTACTGCGAAATTTAATAGATACATGAACTAGATATTTGAATGTTTTATTTTACTTTTGAAATTATGGGACTGATCTCTATTAGGAAGGTTCATGTACAGAACATATGTAAAACAAATTAAATATGAGGGTTACTTTTTTTCAAGGTCCTATAGATCTCTAAAGGAAAACAACAGTCAGAATGAAGAAAGTTTTAAATGGAACAATGCCATACAACATTAAACTACTTTTATATGTAATCGTCATTCCGATTTATACATTTGTCGTTGCATGGTACCGATTTCCCAATGCGTTCATTACAGAAAGCAGCCGCCTGTGTTTCCAGTCAATTCTGTACGTTCATCTGCAGCTCGTTGACCGTGACGAATTTTTGTTCCAGCCAACGTTTCATCAGGGCAATAAGGTGAAAATCTGAGGGAGCCAAGACAGGATCATATGATGGGTGATCAAACACTTGAAATCCCAAACATCCAAACACTCCAAGAGGATTGTTCTTTCAACTGCAGTGTGAGGCCTTCCTTTGCCATGAAGAAGGGCAATCCCTGAATACAACATTCATGTTGTCTTCAGGGATTGCCCTTCATTCATTCTCATTCTCTTGATCTAAATTGCTCTTCTAAGACATAGAAGAATCTTGTTGTACGAAGCAACATTAATGGTTGTGCCACGTGGGATGAATTCTGCCAACACCTTTATAATCCCAAAATTCTGCAGCCATGCACTTTTTGGTGGAGGATGCGCGTTTGAACTTCACTGATTTTCGTTTCGGGGAGTTTGAATGCATTCACTGTTTGGATTTCTTTTTCGTTTCTTTAGTTTCGCAATGAAGCCCTGTTTCATCTCCGGTGAGAATTGTGTCCAAAACCTCAAGTTATTGCTGGAGGAAGGTTAATACGTCGCTCATTCACTGAGTTTTGTGGTGGTCAAACAGTATCTTAGAAACCCATTTCGTACAGAGTTTGCGTTACACGAATTTTTCACTCACAATGATATAGACAACTGACCGTGAAATTTATGGAAGCAAATCACTCAACCCAACAATTGTGTCCAATCGCTTTCCACGATTTGCCTGATCTATCCGCTAAACAAGGTCATCAGGCGATCATAGCTTCCTTCCCTGGCCACCTGCGTCATGAACATCTGTGCTTCCAGCATCAAAGTTCCTACAATATTTCCGCACTTTGCTATCACTCACGAACGTTTCTCCGTACACTTTACTATGAATTTCAGCTGCATGACTTCCTTTAGCATACATAAATCAAATGACTGAAGCTAACTCACATTTGGAAGGTGACTATTTTTCGAAACATGTTTTTGTGCTCCCTACGTACTCAGAAAAGACAACCGTGAATCGACGCGTTCCCCTGGACAACAACAGACACAGCGCAATACATGTGCGCTAGAAGGTTTTCCTCGAATATTTCCTTTAGTGAACCATCAGACCTTGAAAAGAATAGCCCTCGTAGGTCTGTTTTAGTGTTTGACGATTTGATGTAATCATCAACAAAAAATTAGGTCTCAATGATTTAACTGAAACTGATCAATAATCACTGTGAACTAGTTGATGACGAAAAGTAACTTGCATGAAAGAAACATGAATAAAAGCAGAATAAGTCTATTTAGAAAGAATTTATTTAATGGAATAGGCACATTTTATCAGAGATTTATTTGATTCAGCAACTTGTTTACTGGTCGGAGCATTTAATCTTCTTTCTCTCGAAGGATTGCTTATAAAAATTGACGAAGAGTGCTAGAATGGTGACGGTAAAGACAGTATAAAACATCTGTAGTTTCGTCATCTTCTCGCAACCGCTGCCGAGGGATATGCTGATATAAGTAAGCACCACCACAAATTGCACCTGTAAAAAAAGTTACTTTAATTTTTATTTTTTGAAATGAATTAAACATTTTTCTTATTTTTTAAATATTAATTATATATCATGCAGTACACATCCGACTATCTGGTTAGCGACTATCCGGTTTAGCTTTAGTTTATCGTAATTAAATGAAGAAATTAATGCCCTTTAAATCAACTATGCAGAAATTTTTCAAAACCTAATGAAGGTGAGTTTTGACTCTTATCTTAGGGTGAACATTTCATAAGTGTGTATGTAATCCTTAACAATTGAAAAACAAGTAATATGAAAAAACAATTTTTAAAAATCAATTCCTACTTTGGATATAAGGAATAAATTAGGAAGTTTATAACTTTTTTTTAAATTTTAGTTCATTTTTATTAAATCTTTACAATTGTTCTCCAGTTCCGATTTACAATGCAAAGAGTGGCGCAGTAGCTTCTGAGGGTATGGACCTCTGAGCACCCGAAAAACGATCAGCTTTGACTCAGCAGAAAGAAGCGGAGGGATGCTGAAATTTCAGATAATGAACAGGTTGACGAGCATTCAAAATTTCAATTTTAATGGTGAATGCCCAAATGCGATTTATCTCTTCGTTCGTAGCTGCGTCTTAAATGAAAATTGAAAGAATTTTTTAACTAAGGAATAGTTTCAAAGGAACGTTGATTTTTTAACTCCCATCCTTGGCAGCAACTTTCAACAAAAAGAAAACATGAAATTGCTCCATCCATATGACAAATGACTGAATTTTCACAATAATTATATTGAAAAATATCAGCATTTAAGCGAATCCTTTGATAATAAGGCCCTTTTGGAATTTACGGTGGAACATTCTTTTTAGTCCCACTGACCTTGGAAAGAATATGCTCGTTTACACGAAAACGTAAAAAGGCCTCACTTTTTTTAAGCAGGTTCATTTAATGCTATTTTAATTCTGTTGTTTCGTGACATTATATTTCCATTAACCAACATTCCTCTTTAAAAGACTTTGAATTTACCATACTTAAAAATCATGCTCTAATTTGTATTATCAACTCGCTGGTACAAATATTTCGCTTTTTAAATTTGAAATAGCTAACTTGTTTAATTAGGAATGATGAAATAAATGATATTTATTTTCTTGCAGACAGTGAATGCATTTATTGAAATTGAATGATACGTAAAGAAGATGTATAAATTATTGAAGTAAACTATAGGCAATATTTTATATTCGGTCTTCAGCATAAACAAATAAATTTCTTGACTGTTCGGTTCGTGAACAGCCAACATACCACTGGCCATGCGAAAAACATGGAATTTCTAGGTTCAAAGCAATAGGTTGGCGAAGTTTTAACACAGTCGAATGAATGGTACAGCAGGTCATGAAATGATGAGAAAAATTCATTTTTATATATTAGATAGTTTTTCAGCTATTTAGTGAGTACTTGCCTTGCTATTAGTAGAATGTGAAAGTTTGTGGATGTCCTGGCATCGGGGTAGCGCGTCTTCCCCGCATTCTGAACTTCCCAGACTCGGGCATGGCTGTTCTTCACCTGTTCCATCTGTGAGATGTGTGAAGGTGCTTCTCGTAAAAAGAGGCCGTGCAATTAGTGTGTGTCATCCTTATATGAGCTAGAAGTCAGACTTCCTGCCCTCGGATGCTCAGGGATCCATACCTCCAGTAGCTATTGCACCCCTGCTTCCGTTTCAGAGCGTACACGTCACCATCATTATGAAATTGGAACTTACTACTTCAGTATGATAACTGTCTTCTAATTAATTTCAAAGCTTTCAACTAAAATCTATCACTTTTTTTCAAAAATTCCATTCATATTTCTAATATCTAAGAGATGCATGCAGAATTTCAATTTTAACCTTTTGCAGTCCAAAAAATAATTAGATGCAAAATTATTCACCTATTACAAATATTTTTTTATTGCTCTGAAAAATATATATGCATGATTCTTTTAAGTCGAATTTCTTTGAAAAATTAATCTACATCTCTTAACAATTATGCAGGCGTTTTTAACATTTAAATTTGTTAAAATAAATAAATAAAACGTAAAAATGATGCGCAATCTTGAATGTCGAGTCACACTCGACATCGGATCGCAAGGGGTTAATATCAAAGTGCAGAAACTCAACCTGGGATTATAAGGTATGAAAATTTTCCATTTAATTTCGCTGGAGTAGCTAAGTCGGGCTCTTGTCCCTAGGTGACGCTTCTTCAAAACAAGAGACACTCATTTCAGTTTAAAAATCGCTGAAGCCTCAGCAAATCTTGTCCAGACAAAGTGCCATTAGCAAAAACAAAAGAATATGAAAGTTTAGAATCATACGATTTCTGGGAAACCCTCCGCAAAATGCTCTGGAAACAGAAAGGTAATTAGGTGTCTGGTAATGAATATGTATTCGATGGTGGAGACTATTATTTCGTTGATAAAGCATATTCCTGGGCATAAGGACGCTAAATTGAATAACTGAGCACTAGCAAATGTGAAAAGACACTATCAATGAAATAGTATAAGTTTTAAGGAATAATTTTTAAAAAGTCAAGTAACTTAAATGATGTTCTAGCGACCAATGAAGAATAAGCATCGTTGAAGCCGGCTTCAAACGCATTTAACAGAACGAGGAAGCTTTAAATAAAAATCTAATACGTTTCATAATATAGTACGTTGTGCAATACGATGTGAACAATCTGATACAATACTATGAAATACACGATTGTACTATTTATACAATCTGCTGGAAACAAAATTACGATCACAAACATAAAAAATATTTAAGTGATTTCTATTATATTACAATAGTTTTTTAGACATCTTCTTTCTCAGACACGAAATATTCAAAGAGAAACTTGAATAAATGAAACAAACTCGAAACTCGACTACCAAATTTTGTCTCCACTTTTTCGGAGCTATGATTGTCTGTGTGAGCAAAAATAATACGAAATATTATGGAATATAAAATAAACAAGCACATATTTTTTTTAAAGAAAATCAAATCTTCGATCTTAAATTTAAAGTTATTATGAGAGCATTATTGAAAAAGTTAGTTCAGCTATATATTAAAAAATATTTTGTCGAAGGAGCCGTTATGAACAGGGCAACATGAAATAGTTAATTGAAAAATTTGACAATACCTTTTATTTAGACTACCCAGCTAGTCATCAAAGACGGCTAGTGAACAAAAGTTTGTGTTGCTATTTAAAAGACTAATATTGTAAAAAGCCTAATTGTGTCAAATATTGATACTGTTTGGTGAATGTCAACGTGTCAAATATGTTGGTGAGAGACACAATATTTGTTAAATATCATTATTTCATAATTTGCACCGGCAAATGCCGTATATTAGTCTGCGCTGATGGGGAAAATTGAATAAAAGTATTTTAATTACAAAAGAATGCAAATTATAAAATCTTCTTAAATATTAAAAACATATTATGATGCAAGTGAAAAAATCAGAAAAATAAATCTACGATTTCAAATTCCAAGTTAATAGTGTGGGAACATTATTATTTTTACTTCATTATTTATCTTGATTAAATTAAGACATTAAACAGTTTAAACGGGTTTGAAATAATCACAAGACTTTTCTTTTGGTCTGTATCCCCTACCTCTCTTTGTATGTACGTGTATATATAGAGAGAGCAAAATAAGCTGAAATAGAAATCAAAGTAAAAATGAAGGTGAACAAAACCGAAACGAAAGTAAAGTAAAAGAAATCCAGCTTGAAGACTTTCTCGAGGATCATCATCAGGCAAGGATTACAAAAATAGGGATTTTTTTTTCTTCTGTCAACGGATTTGACTGTAGTCCAAAAAAGAAACTCTGTTGATGACCCGAAAAAATTCTCGAATTCAAAGTCTAAAAGAAGCATCGAAATTACTAAAATTCAGAGAAAAGGACAAACAATAATAAAACAAAGCATAAATACACTAAAAGCGAACAAATATTAGAAATAGGAAATTCAAGCACATACCAGTAG
>JAOUZG010041477.1:7737721-7759237 GCA_026289955.1 Argiope argentata
GCAACATTTTGTATTTTTAAATATATAAATAAATATTAAATATATTTTTAAGTTTTTAGATTAATGAGCTACAAATTCTCAAATGGGAATTCAAAATTTCTTAGTAGAAATCAGAAGACAATAACAAATTAGATACTAGATACCAGACAAAAAAACTGAACCATTCAAAATTTTCTCCGATATTTCTTAACAGCTTTCATGATATATGTAGCAATGAACAATATTTTTAGATCAATTTGATTTTTACATTCCCTAGGGAAAACTTACAAATTCAAATTATAATTTTAGGTAAAAATAATCTAAATTCAAATAAAGTTGTTCTTTCGCCACTCTTTAGATCAAAATATAATTTCTTGAATTAAATGTAAAGATAAGAGCTGTCATGAATTGTAATAGATTCTATTATGCTTACATTTCAGGTGGTTTTGTTTCAAATAAATGTTCGTCCTTTTCAAATGTAGAAATAATTTGTGGAGTTTTTAATTATTATAAAAAGTGCCAAATCTAAATTTTGAAGAAAAAAATGAAATTACATTACATTAAACTTAAAATAGAACTCCAAAATAAGTTTTAATGTTCTTCTCAGATTTGTCCATATATCCAAATAAAACTTTAGCAATTTTCGGTAAATTAATTAGTTTTATTAAACACTTATATGCCAAAAAGAGAATTATATATAAAAACAAAAGTTTTAAAAATTATTTTTCTTTGGTGTAAATCTGAATTAAAGATTAAAATGAAATCTGCTTTGCATATTTCAATGTATTCTGTCAGAACATCATTTCTTGAACGGCCAGGCACCATGTGCTCGTGCATTAAATTATATTTTTATTCATTTTAATGGTTTCATTCAATAGAGTCACTTTAGTACTGCAAACGATCCAAAAAATAACCTAGTCTGGCATTTATTGTTTAAAAAGTACCGCATTTCCTATTTATTTGATTTCATATAATCACTTGCTCAAAAAGACTTTATTCTTGGTTTTATTGGCTGTAGTCATTCACTTACTTTTTTTTTAAATCGGAGCTTTTGTAAATGCAATGACAAAGCGTTATTAAAAGCTGATTTTTTGAGATGCTCGTGCAAATAATAAAGTGTTTATTTTTTGCCTACGAATTTTTGTTGAAGCCAAAAACCTCATTCCAAAAACAACATCAGGATCTGACATGATAATAACAAATTAGATTAATGTCGCTTAACATAAATGTTCACTATTATGTCATATCATTTTAGTAATAAAAAGGAAATATTTCATTCAGCAGGTACCTGTCTTTACATTCTTAATATGCTCCCCAAACCTTTTGATTTAGTCTTCTTTTATTGATATTAAATGTTAAATTTATTTAGAATTTTTGCTTACTTTAAACTATGCTTATATTTGCTCATTTAAGACTTATGAAAATTATTGATATATGTTGAATACTCCATATGCAGCATTTGTACATTTTGAAATAGCCTTTAAGAATTTTTACTTTTATATTCCCTGTTATTTTGAAGTGACTTTTTTATTTGTTGTTTGGGGATTTTTTAAATGTTCAGAATTATTTTAAAAAATAAAAATATGGATTATTTCTGAAAAAATTTGGAAATTATGCAAAAATAAATATGCGGAAGGCTTTTTTATGTAATGGCAGTTTGAATAACTTTCAAAAAGATATGATTCGAAATCAAATGAAATCGCTTTCTTGACGATTTTAAAGATTATCACAATAAAAATTACGGAAAGCTTTATTTAATAAACTGAAGAGAACATTAGAGATATTGATAACGTAATTGTAAAAACATAAATGCTTACCGTATCAAATAAAGCAAAATATTTTTCGAAAACTGAATTCCATGCTATAAACAGATTACCCTGAAATAAAAATGTTTTGTTGAAATTTTTATTAAAAAATTATATTAATGAAAAAAAGTTGTTCTTCTAATCACTTGAACTAAAAGAAGAAGTATTTGCACAAAAAAATGTATCTGGGTTACAGTAAAATTTAAATCAACATTTTCTGCTCATATTTGAACACTGAAACATCAAGAGACATAATATATATTTTTTAAATATAAGCAGTGAGGTTTATGATTTAATAAAGGTACTTGAAATCATATAATAAATAAATTGCTTGAATGAATCTTGCTGAAATTTGTAATCGTTAATAAAATGCTGTTTATTCATCAAACAAATTCAAGTAATATTTTTAACTTGTAATAGATGATATTTGATGTTATTACAATTTTTTTAAATATTAATTAATTAATTCTTTATTAATTAATTAAAAGCTAACTTTCGCATCAAAAATCTTCATTTTCCCGCCGCCAAAAAAGTAACGATTTCGGTTTGTTTTCTCTCAACGCCAATAAGATTAGCCTTAACATGTTTTTGGCGGTATATTTGAAACGATTCTGTATATTTTCACCATGCTTGATGGATTTTAAATCGCACGTTGTTAACTAATCGATTTTTCCGAATCATTTTGAAGTATTTTCGAATTAAAGTAATACAGGTTAGAGAAAATTAGAAATTTCCAATCTGTTTTGCTTACCCCAACCTATGTAGAAAAATCACGCATTTTGCGTTGCCACAATTGACTTTAAATCCTCAATTGGCGTTAAAAATTCAACGCCAGTAAAATTTTTTGATCATTATATTTAGCAGTTGCAGTCGGGGTAGTCTGGTTGGTATGGCATTGGATTTTCATCTCTTGGGTTGAGAGATCGGGCGCCATAAACAAAAAGGGAAAAGGAAAATTGCCAAGAAATTAACTTTCACTTTTGATGCTTTATATTGTGACTGTCATATTTTTATACATATTTATATTAATTGTAATTATTTAATAAAGAATAACTAAAATAACATTTTTCTTTGTTAACCTAAGTAGGAATTGATTTTAAAAATTAATTTTTGTAAATAACTCGCAAGAAATTATGTATTTCATAAAGTTAACTTGCTATGAAGAAAAATTAATTAGGGGTCGATAAAATTAAATAATGTTTTATAGTTTCGACTATCCAAAATATTTCCGTTATTAAAAAGAAAAAGGGAATAAAAACTAATTTAATATTTTTAGTGCTTAGTAAAGAAGTCAAAGGACAAATTATTTAAATACCAGTCAGCTGAGTTTATCATCTTCACTATCAACGCTCTTAATTTGTTGTTATAAGTTCTGTCATTTTTCTTTCATTATATATAAAGTGTCAGCGTCTTTAAAATGTGATATATATCTACGATTTTCGTGTAAAGTACATTCATCAAATTTCATCCTTTTATCTCAAGGAGATTTGAAATTGCCGTTTTCTCAGACAAAAGAATACAAGTCATAATTAAGAGAACTTGATATTTCGGCTATGGAAAGTTTAAAACACAAAGATTCGGGAAAATATCATATTTAAATTTTTTGAAATCCCAATATTTTGCCATTATGTATTTCATATAGAAGAAATTAAAAATGGAAATACTTGAAGAGAGTTTATAATGCTTTTCATCAGTCTCTTACCTGAGCTCTCCTTAGGGATTCTGGAGAACCACTGTGGCATCTCATATCCCAGTTATTTGTTATCAATGATAACAGCTGAAATGTAAAGTAAAAAAAGAGTGAAAACAAGCAGAAATTTTAAAAACGCTTAAATGAGTTACAATCGTATGGCAAATGTATTTCTTGTATTTCCCAATGTCTCATCATATGTTTTGATGCATATGGTAGCAATGCTCCCCCCTCCCGGCCATAAATTTTCTTAGTGATAAATAATGGATCAGTTGAAGATTACATTCTGATAGGTTATGAAATATATTGTGTGTTGCAAAATATATTCCAATTTTATTCTAGATGTTAAATGCGTTACTTTGAACCAACATTTGACAACTGGAGCACAAAAAAAACCCTGATTATTACTGGTGAAAACGATTCCAATTAGCATTGTGGAATATAGGGAATTGTAGAACTAGGTCATGTAATGGAAATTTCCATTATACCATTTTCAATTTATATTTCATGAATGCATGGGAAGGAGAAGAGAGGCAAGGAATTCCTTAACAAGAGGCTAAACAAAGGACTTGAATTAAACTGGTTTGACCGTATTGATTTACAAGCTTAAATGCTGGACTGTAAGCTAAAAAGGCATGCAATGCCAATATTCTATAAATTTGACGTAAAGTGATGGTCAATACATTTTTAAGTCTTTATAATTTATAAAGATTGGATATGCATCTTGTTTAAAACTGATATCATGTGTAGTTAGTCTCTTTTTCAGAGTTATTCTTATTTCGTAAAGAAATGTCAAACAGAATAAATAAGATCTGGTAAATGCATCGTTATATGAAGCTTCAATTAATATAATGAAGATATTGTATTATCATAATAAACATTAACATATCCGATTAATATTTACTTAAATATAATAAGATGTGTGAGTATAATCTTAATACTAACATATCCATTTATCATTTATTTATCATATTCACATTATTACTCACACATCTTATGAACAATAATATTTCATGTTCACATTAATGTAAATATATCTTACGAACATTTACATTAACAGAAACATTTGCTATGAACCTTAATATACACTGAAGTGCTAGAAAAACTGGCACACTAATCTGATATCGTGTAGAGCTCTCTTGAGTATGCAAAAGGGCCACAATCATAGATTCAACTAATTTGTGAAGGTATTCTGTACACAATTCAAACACTTATTCCTCAGCAAAGCTATCTATCCACAAAGGCATGGGAATACAAGCTGTTGGAGGTGTCTTATGGGCGTCACATTGCAAAGCATACCAGATATGCTCGATAAAGCTCATGTCAAAGAAATGGAATGGTCAATAGAGGGAACGAAAGTAAAAAGAGTGAACCTCAAGCCAATAGCTGAATAGATCTGTTGGGTGGCGTGTTATCCAATTAGAATAGTCCAAGCCCACTGCAATGTACACAGGATATGGATGGATGCAGGTGGTCAGAAAAAATTTTAATGCAGCGCTGACCTATCATTGTCGAGTTTAGACGCATCAACGGTCCCATATCATACCAAATTCACACACCCCATACCATCACAGAGCTTCCACCAGCTTGATGGTCTTGTAGGCATAAGGGATTCAAAAATTCGACATTTCTCTACACCCGTAAAAGGCCATAAACCAATAAAAATGGAAACGTAACTCGTCAGAAAAGACAACGTTTTACAATTACTAAGTGACCAATGGCGGTGTTGCCGAGCCCAGGTAAGACTCAGAATTTTATACCACATTATCAACGATGGAGCACGAGATATTCTGCGTCTGCCCCATATCAATTAGGGTAAGCTTTACAATGCTTACGCTAAAACATAAGGGACCTGCATTTTAAGCAGCAGCAATTTGAGAAAGTGGCGAAGTTATGTCACGCATAACGATTCTCTTCAGTTGTTGATGATCTCATTTTGTCAATGTCTTTTACTGCCCGCACTGAAAAACCAAAGTTTCTCCACAAACCTGATATTCTTGGTAAACCCTAGAAAGGGCTGTACTCGAAAATTTGAATTTTATCTCTACTTCAGAAATGTTGTGCCCCATCTTTCGACTGTTAGGCCTCGCTGAAAATCATTTAAACCTTGATAACCTGTCATTGTAACAACAAGATTGAGGTAATAGCTTCTTCAAATATTGATATTCAAATCATTTAAACTTTGATAACCTGTCATTGTAAAAACAAGATTGACGTAATAGCTTCTTCAAATATTGATATTCAAATCATTTAAACCTTGATAACCTGTCATTGTAATAACAAGATTGACGTAATAACTTCTTCAAATATTGATATTCAAATCATTTAAACCTTGATAACCTGTGATTATAACAACAAGATTGACGTAATAGCTTCTTCAAATATTGATAGATACAACGTAATAGTTGTCTTATAAAAGCTTTGTTGACATCTAATTACTATGATTTTTGAACACCTCCATTATTTGCATGTAACCTTCTGTACCAGTTTCTGGCTCCTCAGTGTATATTAACATCAACATATTGTACATTTTAAATATTATTAGTTTAACAAAAATCTATCTTCTGAACAGGTATATGAATCAAATTTATGAACAATAACATCAAAACAATCACGTTGTACGAACATTATGATATTATATTCACATTAAGGGAAACATAATCGATAAATTATTTTATTGGGATTAACATGAATATATTCTGTGAAAGTTAGCACCAACATATCTAATGAACATGGACCAATCCTATGAACGTTAATTGTAAATTCAAATAGAATCATTGCAATCGTACTCACTTGAACCATCAAAACGAAATTTAAGGCGGACATTAAAAAATTATACACGATCATCGGTATTTTTAAATCGAACGGCTTCCGGTTCTTCATCCAAGATGGTCCGAGCCAAGTCACGAAAATGATGTATGCAGCCAAAATACCATAGCATTGGTAATGATTATCGTTCAAGTGCTTTCCAATTGCTGTAAAAGAATTCACATGTTGCCAAACGGAATTATAAATCTACATTATTCAAAATATAATATAAAAATATCCACAAACCATTTTGTACCATTATGTGTTCCCTGTACTCGACAAATGATTTTTAATGTCATTAATTTTACTTTTCCTGCTACAAAAAAATGTTTATTTAAGTTATTAATGTAAGACCCTGTAAGAAACAAGTTTGTTTTATCTAGAGGCAGAAAATATTTTCCCAAAGGAATCCAACTTGAAAGAGAAAAACGTTCTCCTGCAATTTCTATATTAAAACTGATTACCATAACCGAACATAAAGAATAATCATAACTCCAAAAATAAGTAATATTTATATTAAATTCAAGTTTAGTGCTGGTCTAATGGTACATTTCTAAATAGTTTTCTATAGGACTCCATTTGAAAAAATATTGTAAAAAATAACCAGATTTTAGACTTTAACTAATTTATGTGTTTTTAAAAATTATCGAGTCTAAATTTATTTATAGGATCCAGTCATTTTAGTTATATTGAGCAATGTGTCTTCGAACTATATGTATTCAAACAATATGTCTAGCATTTTAGAAAAGGATTGTTCCATAATTTTGAGACTAAAAGATATTACCTAGGAGCTATTAATATCATATACAGGGCCTGCTATAAATTCCTGCAAACTTCAAAAAATCACAATAAAAATTAAATCCTCTGACCAGCCATCCCCCGAGACGCTGGATGCAAATCAGGATATACTTATGAAACATTAGGCTGAAAAAGGTCTTTCGATGCCATCAACATGCTCTCATTATCGAATCGAAAATATAGTTAAGCCTTTTTATAAGAACGATCAATACACGACTGAAATGTTGAAACATTTCCTCACGGTGAAAGCTTTACTTCATTGAACATGATACTAAATTCAATACGCTTTTATGAGAAAATGGAGAGTTTAGAGGATTGTCCACGAAAGGGCAGATCATCCATCCCTTTTGTACACGGTGTATGAGAAATTTGGCAACCGAGTATTAATAGGGAGTAGCAGTGCACGTAAAATTGAGGGAGTAACGAGGATTACGGAAACGCAGATCAGACGCATTCTTCACGGAATCTTCATCAGTTATTTTCAGCAGATTCCAATGAATGATAATCTTAGAAACATGAGCGTTAGCATAAATTGAATGTGAGCCCCAATATCTGGTGAATAACTTGGAGATAGATGAAGGTTACACTGTCCACAAGTTATTTGAGACACTTTTCATCAAATTTCCATTTCATTCGTGTTAATAAGCACAGCATTCTCATCTGAGTAAAATCTACCTCTAGTGAATGCACGTCCAAACCTCTACATTTTCTGCTTTTTTTTGTTTGGCTTGATTTCACCACGTTCTTTATTCTGGTCCCTTACTTTTTAGAAGAGCGTTGTTCTGTATCTGATTGGAAAAACTGATCCATTACTACACAATAGTAACTTACGCTTTTGCGAAGCCATGTGGTTCCTGGTTTGTAGCAAAGCGTTTCTTGCTGTCATAATCATTCAAGATGACCCCCGCCCTTTACTTTGCCCGTTCTGTCAAGACATTCCTTTAGAACCGAATAATAAGCTGATGATGTCAGATTAAGTTCCTCTCATGATCTTCAGTGGATTGCTACTCCAGATGACCTCTCGTTGTGGGGGTACTCTAAGTCTCGTGTAAACCGGGAGCATCCAGGCACTTTGGTGGAACTGAAAAATGTCCTTCAAAGCTTTGTTGGTGGCATCGTTGTCGACATGCTATACTCACCTGTAATAGGTTTTGTTATGCATCTCACATGCTTAATACCTTGTAGAGGCGATCATGTTGAATAACATTTGTTTTAAAATAAAACACAATGTTTTATGTGGTCTGTAATTTCACGCATGGGTTACAATAGAAAATAATCGAGACTCTTTCAACATACCCCCGCAAACCACAATGTTATTCATTCACTACTTTTTCTATTGTGATTTTTTGAAGTTTGCACGAATTTGTGGAATATTATATTAGACGATATTCAAGGAATTGATTTCCAATGCTAGTATCTTAGTATAAATTTATAAATAGAAAAATCTTCAACTGTCAAAACTTCGTTTGTTCTTAAGGTATATATTTATGCTGAAAAAGCATCTAAGTCCAAAGGCTGAAAAAAGTCATAGCATGTGAGTTATGAGTGATTTTAAATTTATATTTAGGGATCGAAGCGGTACCCGTAATGATCTCCCTTTCTATGGATGGGATTATCGTTTTCTAAAGTAAAATATTATTTTGCTTTACACTACAATAAAAAAATAAGCCAGAACTTCCTATTGAATCGACAACGCAATGCGAAGTGAAGTATTTTATGTGACATAGTTTCCTCATTATCGGATTCATAAATTTTTTGAATGAATATTTAGATTTCCATTCAAGATATTGGAACAAATTCAATATAGAAAAATTACATTGGTCATCAAAATTAATCTGTTAGCTCGTCGTGCTTTTTCAATGATAAAGTCCCAATTTGCGTACAGTCATGCCTAATTATCTGCCCTTCGATAGCGAGCGATAGAAATTATCAGTTGCAAAATCTCTTTCTTTACTCTCCATATGGTAGAGTTTAGAAGCAAATCCGCATTTTCTAAACCATTTATTGATTGTTACAAAGTCTTGTAGTTCAAATTAACTCACAAAAATTTCCTCAAATATTATGAAACAGTTAATTTTTAGTTTTTTTTATCAGCTATAATGGAATCTTTTGTTCTGCTGGTATATTCATCCAATGACAACTTTTAATTCAGCAATGTTTATCTTTTTTAGTAAAGATGAACTGCTATATATAAAAACAATATTCAAAAAGTTTAATAGTTAAGTTAAGCAAGTCTGATTTGGATATTATACATCCAGTTAAACATAATAATTTGTGATGGACATTAGTTTAAGTTTTAAGGACTTGATTGTGAACTGTTTGATGTTACAAAATGTAAATTGTTTGATAAAACAGAAATGATTTTATGAAATGTTTTAAATCCATGGAATATCGATTCAAAATTAGTAAGATAATTTGCAAAATACAATGATAGTTACTATAAATGTTATCTATACTTCAATGTGTGTGGGCTGGCGCCCCAGGTCATGCTGTTTGACCGACAATTACCAGATATGGCATATGTGTACGATGGGGGGGGTCAGAAATGTGCACCTCGGAAAGATTTTTTTAAAAATGGAATTAAAGTTTTATTTAATTGAAAATTAGCGAAAATTCGGGGGGGGGGGGGCTCTATAGCCACCGAAATTAACAAGGCATAAAAATAGCTATTACGTTGATTTTATATGATCTTTTACGGTAACTACATTATTGGTTTAAAAATTGTTTTATTTAAAGCAAATATAGTTTAATATATTTCCTTCCAACTTAATGTAAACCTTTATGTAACCTTATGTATGCTAATATGTAAACCTTTGAAAATAGAAATACAAGAGTAAAATGTACTAAATGATGGAAACAATTATATTTTACTTCAGTATATAAATGTCAGTCTATAATAATAATGAATATTTAGCTTTCACCTAGATCTTCTGCTCTCTAGATCATATTTAACAAAATATTCTTGATACACTAAAACTTTAAATAGAGTTTCATTCCAGTTAACTAAATCAATCATTAAAACTGACAGATTATAAATATTTCAATATCATCATTCAATAAAAAAGGGTGATCTTAAACCACTTCATCGACCGTCTCAAAGATGATACCCCAATCAGAGCCCAAGGGTTCTCAAGGTTGATTGGGCCAAGTTTATGAAAATGTCGATTGTTCTAGATTACTTGATTCAAAATTGTTTTAACCAATCAAATTTGACAACCGATGATAGAAATGTTTATTTATTGATTAAAAGAAGTGTATAGAATATTTCGCAGAATACAATTCTTTATGACTAAGGGACTGTATAAAATTTAGAATTCATAGTTTTGTGAAGTATAAAAAACCAAAACTAAATGAAAATTATTTATCCATGTCCTTTAAATCTGTTTTAAAGTAAAACTAAAAACTAAATTTTATGATGAATCTGTGGAATTTTTGTGTAATAATTTTGAGATGTTACATAAATTATGAAAATTATTTTACAGTGCATATTAGAATTAAATGCTGGGTGATTCAGTTTATAGTATTTATATTTCAAAATATTCATTTCTAGTTTGGTTAATGTAAAGAATGTTCGCCGAACAAATTTATAAGGCAATCTTACAAATTAAAAAACAAAAACTGTGAAAGAATTGTAAAAAGTAACGTAAATGAATGTTTCAATAAATTTCGTTTTTCAAACTTAAAGTATTAAAATTTAAAACTTTATTATTCAGTTTCCCGGTTAGAATCAAAATGAAGACAGCTTGTTTTAGTAATTTATGTCCAAAATATTCAAATCATTTCAAAGCAACAAAAATGTAATCGTGTCAAAAAGATTAAAAAAATTCTTGAGTTCTTGATAAAATATTTAAAATTAGAAACTTAAGTTTAATTATTTTCGTTCAAGTTATTGTTGTGAAAAAATAAAATTCCAAGTACTTCTAATTAACTTATTACATCATCAAAATTTTAAAATTAGTTTCCTTGACTCTGAATTAGTTGTTTTCATTAGTTTTTCTGTTCCAATATTAAGATTGCTGCATATCTACTCTGAGCATATTGTAAATCGCATTCCATCTACTAGTTTTACAATTTTGTAATCAGTTTTTCCAATTGCAATTAGGAATCACCAAAACTGTTTTGCTCAGAAACCTCTAAAAACTAGAGCAGCTCTATAATTATCTTGAAATTCTGATCTAATAAATAAACCAGAAGCAATAATGAAAAATTAAGAAGAAATTAACTTTAAATTTTTCAACGCTGCAACATTATCTAAATTCGTATCGACCTTTTATTACAATAAATGTTGGCAATTTCAAGTTAAGAATTTAATAAGATTATCTATTAACGTAAATTATGAAGGTTAAGTTAAAAAGTAATAGCTTTTAAATTTCTAGGAAATGACAAAATTATTTTTCTTATATGTATTTTTTCTTTAGCATTGATTCAGTTTCTGAAAATTAAAAATTCAGTATGAAAGAATGGATTTAAAAAATAATACATAGTGTTCTCTATAATGTTTAATGTTGTTCTATATAAAATATTCTTAAAATTATGCAATATTTCGCAGTAACTAGTTTGGGATAATATCTGAAATCAAATCTATACAAATAAAAATAAATAGCCAAACGTGTTGCTAAGTGCAAAACTCGAGAACGGCTCGACCAATTTGGCTAATTTTTCAAAACTATTTTCTTTAAAACAAGAGAAAGGTTCTTAAAGAGAAAGAGAGAAAAAACGGCAAAGTTACGAGGAAAATGATAAAAACGACACTTTTGTTACTTTCCCGCCAAAAGTTTTCCTTTGTCAAAAGCCAAAATGTTTTCGACCGATTATTTCAAACGATTCTGCTTATTTTCTTAATGTTTGATGCATTTAAAATTAAACACTGCTCGTTAATTAAATTTTTGGATTCCTTTCGAAGTATTTTTAAATTAAAATAAATCAGAATAAAGGAAATTAAAAATATCTAATTTGTATTGCGTTACCCTTACTAGCGTAAGAAATTCACGCATTTGCGTTGCCTCATTTGACGTTGAAAATTCATGAATGAGCAGTGTGTTGTAATTGTTAACAACTGTATTTTCCTTTTAATTACATTTTTTTTTAAAATTTTTTTGTGTACATTACCGTTTTACCTATCTCAGCTTCGATCGATAAATAAAATAGACACGATTTTAGGTTTTTCTATTTTATTTATCGATCGAATAAAGTAAATTGTTAAAGTAATTGTAAGAAAATTGTTTTTAGATTAGTTATGTGCTTTCCCATGACTATGAAGTCTCAGGTAAAAGCTAGTTCATTATAAATCCAACACTAATATATATCTACTAAATTTCATTTTCCTGTATCAACGCTTTTGAGAATTTTAGTACCTTTTGAATATTTTTATACACTGTACATTATATGGCTTTCCTTAGCATTCACACACACACAAAAAAAAAAGGCTAATCACTATTTTTTGTGTGGTGTAACATTATAGTGCTGCCTGGAAAGTAGCATTTGCCAATGCTAAAAATTTTACGACTATTCCAATTATATATATAGTCTTACATAAATAAACAAGATCTTATGGAAATGGAAGAATTTATATTCATTTATTAAACCCCATAAAACCGCCACTTGTAATAATAACTGTCAACATTCGTCCAATTCTACAAATATTTATTCAGGAGGATCGAGATGTGCAGGTGAGGAAAAGAGTCTCTTCGAGTGTGCGTTTCTTCTTATTTTATCCCAAATTTCCAAAATTTTTCCTTTATAGTATTTCTTTCAATTTTATGTTTAATATAATTTTGGATCCTTGGCATTTATTCTGAATTTTATTATTCTATGCATGATGAAATTTTACGTTATGAGACGAAAATTCCAATTTCATTTTTTTTTTTTTTTTTTGCAAAATACAAACGATTCTATTTCCCTTAATTCTCTCTTGTGTTTTTTATGTATTGTATAATAATTTTAATCTTGCGAATAAAGTCAATTTTTTTGCTCTCTTTCGTCTTATAATAATTTTTGAGCTACAGGAATCTGTACTGGGACTTGATATTCAATAATATCATTTCAGGCAAACTATGACGAAAGACACATTACTACATTTTGAAAAACAGCGAAAGAGAGACTAGCTGTGAGAACAGGGTGTTTCTAATTCTGTCAGGAAGTTTGTATGTGGGGTAAAAAGATTTGCGCTTTCTTTTATGAACAGAATTTCCACATTTTTTCTTCTTGAATATTAGTTGAGTTTCTTAGTTCTTAGTTCTCCTTAACTTAGTTAAGCAGTTAAAAAATTATCCTTAAATCTTAGTTGAGCTTGAGAGAACTCTAAACTTCAAGTTTAGAACTGGAGATCTTAGTCTTTCTGCTACTCAGTGATTTCACCAAGAAGTTCTAGAAAGGAGGGCAGTATCTAACTCTTGGAATTCCAGGAATTCGATCTTATCAAAATGATATTCAACAATTCCTAGGAAAGTCCTTCTAAGGCAACTGAAAATCTCTCTGTTAACGGAGGCTCAATGCTTTCAAGAATCTGCATTTGAGTGGTTGGATGTAAGCCAAAATCCTTGCCAGGGATTACCCTTCTAATCGGTCGCCACGTGTGTCCGCTCCTCGTGGTTTCAGTTGTCAGCTGAAGGAATGAAGCTAACAGAATGGCAAAAAATAGCCTTGGAGAACACTTTAGTTTGAGTATTAAAATATAGAAATACAAAGTAGAGAGAGAGAAGTAGTTTACACGTACGTCCTTTCAGATTGATTGATTTACAGAAGAATTTACAGAAGTATTAATTAATCTAGAAAAATCGATATATTTTGCATAAGATTTATTATATAATTATCGATTATAATTTTATTCTTATGTATTAAAGCACCTCAATTTTGGTCAAAGTAAACTCGTTTCAGATACTTGCAAAAGTTCACTAACACGTATTCCTTTAAATGTTTGAATTAAATCCAGGATTATTTTAACATGAATATTTCCTATTCAGGAATAATAAATTGCGTTAAATTTTATTGATTGCTAGCCGCCTTTGTCGACCAACCGGTTCACAACGCACGTTAAAATTCTAATGATTAAATATTTCATGGAACTCCTATTTTAATAGCTTCTTCATCAAAATATTTTAAAGCTACGAGTTCTGATAGGCATGTTGTTCACTCATAATATTATAAAAGCCTTCAGTCATAATGTAATATGTATCTCTCTATTTTCTGTTAGCTCCCGTTAAATTTATGTTTTAAATTAAATTGAAAAAATTGAACTACAATTAATATAAGAACATTTTTTTCTGAAACAAAAGATTTTAAAAAAATATGAATACTGAAAATAGAGTCACTGAACATTTCAACCTCATGGGCACTAATTATTTTCTTAATTTATGTAATATATCAAGAATTTTTCAATAAACTTTTCTCATATTTATCATGAACATATAGATTAATTAACAATGTTTAATTTTAAAAGCATCAAATACTAAGAAAAGAAACTGAATCGTTTGAAATAATTGATAGAAAACATTTTACCTAACCTCATAAACGTGTGTGTGTGGGGGGGAATAATTACGAAAAACGATATATTCGAAACTATAAGCATGTACGAAAAATGTGTAACTAAAATAAATAAAATTTAACTGCAAAAACATACAACTAACCCAAAAACAATTTATTTACAGTGTTTCCGTGAAATAAAGCAAAATATTTCTTGAAATAAACTAATAAATCAAAAACATTACAATCAATAACAATAAAATAAAATAATAAATCAATTAATTAAAGTAAAGTCCATGCCCGTTTAAAATACAGATGTCAACAATCAAAACACAATGCGCAAGTATGAATTTTGAACGTATGTTATGGTAATGCGATTGCGTTAATTTTTTACTCCAGCTGACGTAACGCTATGTAGATTAAAAAGTTTTAATTTCCTCTCTTTGTTTTATTTTAATTCAAAAGTATTACAGAGTGAATCATCGGAAATATCTATTAATTAAAGTTTACTTGTAAATCCATGAAACATTAAGAAAATAATGTTTCATGAATCATTTGAAACAATCGGTCTAAAACAAGTTAAGCTCTTTAGTTAATTGTATAATAAATCTTATGCTCGCAAGTTAGCGTAGGTAAAAATTTGAGGTCTTACTCCTTTGACTGGAAAGTCAGTTTCTAATTAATAAAAAAATTTATTCAATTAAGTGAAATAAAATAGTCTATGTCCTATTCCAGACTATAATCTATTTCTGTGTTAAATTTAATCCAATTCCCTTTTATCGTTCTCTCAAGATTGACTAACAAACATTCATTCATCCACTTTTATAATAGCAATATAGATGACTGCTGATTAAATTCCAGTGCAATTAAGAACAAAGAGCAGAATTTCAATTCACAGCTATCTTGAGCTGTAGCTCAATAAAAGGTCAATTAAAATAAATTATTTGACATTTATAAACGATATTCTTTTAGAATATTTATAAAAATTGTGAAAACCTTGACAAAAATTGAAATTAATTTTGAAACTTACGGTTAGCTGAGAAAAATTTTTGCATGATGCCAATAACCATGATGACGAAAAGTTGTTCTGCAATAAAGAAAAATTATAACTCAACAAAGTATTAAATATGTGGCATTGGATCAATAACATTTTTCAGATGTGAAATAAAAAGGAAATGCTAAAAAATTATAATTCTATGAATAAAATTTTATCTTGTTTTTTAAATCAAGAAACCTACGATGTCAAGAGTTGATTAACTCTTTTTTTAAAACTTATTTAAATTGAAAAAAAAACATTTAGTGTAATGTAGCAAATATATACAATAGAATATTTCTGGGAAATATTGTGCGTTTCCCAAATACAAAAGAGACTTAGAATTGAATGAATATTAATATATGTAGCATAGAATTTGCTCCGTGCGATGGCAACACGCATGGAACTGACGTGATTATGGCGCTTCCTTTTTTCCTCTGGAAGGAGAGAGTTGGAAATACTTCAAGCTGTGCAAAGAAAGCGATGTTGGGATGCTGAATTTTTTAATTTGCGTAAAAGGCAGCCAACCGTCCTCTCGTTGCTTTAAGTGTTGTGCGCGTTATGAACGTTGCGTCAAACCTTTTAATTATTAATTAAAAATATTAAAAAAAGGTAAAATACTCGCTATTATTGGTTCTGAGATTCACACTCAAACTCACATGTATATGTAACCAAAATTGGTAAAATGCAATACATATTAAATAGCACCAAATCTAATTGAAAAGTTTTTGACATTTTAAGCGTGTCAGTGCCGTATGTAACAAAAAGTATTGTATTCTCCGAACTGTTTATTTTCTTCCTTTAAGGCGACCAGGGACTTTTGAAAATGACTTTCTGCAATTTTCACCTTAGGAATTTGAAATTTTACAGGCATTAAGGTTAACACTCTAGAAGATGACACACAAAATTTTAAAGCATTATTTTAATTTATTTATGAGTTAGGGAGATTAATAAAATAAAATATTAGCGATAAATAACGTTAAGGAAATACGTTCCAAGCTATCCGAATTTATTCTAAAGCGTTCCAATTTTTATTATTATTAGCTCTAATCGTTTTGAAACAAAAGTTGGGATTAATCTTGAAATTTGAGTACGAAATATCAAAATTAACCAATGAATAACTAAAAACTACTTAAACTTTTTTTCAAAAAAAGTTATAAGATATTATATTGGTTAATTTTGGTATTTCGTACTCCAAGATTAAGCCCAACTTCTGTTTCAAAAGGGTTAGAGTAAGTAATAATGAAAATTGGAGCGCTTTCGAACCAATTTGAAACATTTTTCATTAACGTTATTTATCGCTAATATTATATTATATTAATCTACCTAACTCATAAATAAATTAAAATAATGCTTTAAAATTTTGTGTGTCATCTCCTAGAGTGTTAATCTTAATGCCTGTAAAATTTCAAATGGCTAAGGTGAAAATTGCAGAAAGTCATTTCAAAGGTCCCTGGTCGCCTGAATAATGTTTCTTAAGCAATAGAAGAAAAAATACTTTTATGTAACACATAATCCTATATATGCATAATTTTATTGATATAATGCTATTTAAATTTTAATAAAGCAATTCTACTTGCTTAATTTCGAAGTAATTTTAGCTAATAATAGAATTTGGTCAATTTATTTACTATATTTCAGCAATTTATCCCCATATAATATGGAAGTTAGGGATTAAACTTAATTAGTTAGTATTTATATATTTAATTAAAAAATAAGTACATTTTCAAAGATTCATCTGACTAGATTGCAAGTTCTTATTTACCTTAAAATTGGGTAATAGCTCAGAAATTGACTTAAATAGATTTAACAAAAAATTATTTTTATATTTGTAATTTCAACTATCTTACTCTTTGACTTCAATTAATTACTCTCAATATGTTAATTGGAAAGAAGATTTATGTTAATTTAACAATACAACAGTTTTTGTACTTCTGATTAAAAATTCATTTTTCGGATTTCATTAAGGTAGCACCATTTGTTAAATATACCTACTTTAAAATCTGTCACAAGTAATTATCTCTTCTGACGTGGTTGGGGTTGGGGGTGATTAGTGAAGAGGAAACCAAAATCCCGTTCTCAGTTTGCCCACTGGAATCCTGAAAATCAAATTTCATTTTAATTTTCTAAAAACTTACATGCATTTAAAATCTTCCCTTACCCTGAAAGATAATCCGGAGTTGATTTGCAGTGAATGTATCCCCAGTCTGCTAAAAGGGTACTAATGAGGCATCATTAATGAGTGAATCTTAGTTGAGTTGCTAATGAGAATAATGAGGTTAGCGAATTTACCAAAAAACCATTTCATGCTACCTTCCCCCGACTGATCATAGTTATAGGAACAATTTAAAGAATATGAAGATGAAGGTGCGTTTGACCTACTCTCAGTCTAATGATCATGCGTTTTAGGAAAAGCATTAAGCGGAGATGAGTTTTTACATCGAGGCTTCAAATGCTCTGTTGAAAACGGCAGTCCATAAAAATGTTTATATTTAATCAATGCTATAGTTGTTGAATCCATGAGGGTAAGAAGCTAAAGATCCTTGTCTTTTGTAACATAATGTTTCAGTCTATGATCAGGAGATCGGCTAACGGTTAACTGTGGTCCTGTACCTCCTTTATCCCGAACCAATAGCTAAGAATTCAATGTCTCCTCATGCATGGTATGTTTGATAAATTATCTGGGAAAGAAAATTTGTTCTACCGTCTTTGTCATTGAATCTTCTTCTTCCTTAACCAATCGGTATACTTCTTCATTCTCAGTGTGACAACCATGGATTTTGATCCACCTCATTCTAATGCGAATGTCGGGAAGAAGTTTAAATGTACTCTAAGTATTTGTATTTTAATAATCTAGTTAGACTGACTGTTTCTTGAATACGAGATGGGTTTTCTGCAAATGTTGTCATATGTTTGAAAAGAACTATTACGGCACATTGAACAGATTTGTGAAAGTGTAGAATTTCAGAACGGTAAACTGTATTTTTGTTTTCTTTTATTGCTTATAATAACAAATTATACTACTTCAAATCTTTCTTTTGTTTTACATCTAGGTACAATTTCTGAAACATCTCACGAGATAAAAAAAATAATCTCTGTAAAGCGCATTGTTTCGTTTTCTACGTTTTCGTTTTAAAAAATGGTCCTCTTTAAAGGGTTAATACTTTGTCCACGCAATAATTAAATGAAGGGAACAAGAATATCTAAAAGCAAATGGTGTCAATGGGTTGAGCTGACAGGCAAAGAAGATTCGTAGTTAAATGATTTTGATGAACAAAAATATTTTGAATTCCAAAATCGGAAAGAAAGAAAACTCAATTAACAGAAGTGTGCAACCCTTTTCCTTTTTAAAATATCTATGAGTCAAAAATATTTTACTAAATATGAATAATATATCCGTGAAACTAAATAACTGGAAATAACTTGATGAAATATAAGAAGAAGTGTAATGTTTTTCAGCCATACACTTATTACAGAGATAAATAGATAAACTTCACCAGATAAGTAATCGTTATGACATATCTTCAATCATCATATGCTCATCTTCAACATTTGTTCCAATCTTCCATATCTATTAGGTTACAAAACTGATTTTATAAGAAAATAAAACTTCAAACATTTCCTCTATAAAAAATTTCATTTCCGTTTTATTTCTTACTTCAATTATTTTCCCATTATTCGTTTGAAATTATTTTTCCATATTTGATTTCATATACAATCTGTAACAATGATTTTAACGTTACAATCACAAATGAAAACATTCAATCGAAGTATTGCCAATGTTAAATTAAAGTTAAAGAAGTTGTTTTTCCGTGTAAAATAACTATGGAATATATTTTTCACTTCTGCTTATTTCGAAAGGGAGTTGAATTTTTTCGAAAGGGATTTGAATTTTTTATTGATATAATTTAAAAATATAAATTCTAAAATAATGGAAAAAATTAAATCTGAATTCTCAAATAACTGAATTTAAATATTAATACTAATATGAAATAACTTCGTAAATAATTTTAAGACAGCTTAGCAAGGGTAGCCAATCCGAAAACTTTCAATGCAGAACAAGGTTGAAATTCCTGACAAACAGATTTTGTAAAAAATAAGGAGATTTTTACTTAGTAGATCTGATTATATTATAAAAAAGATAAAGAAGGTAATATCTTAAGGTGCTACTATCATTAAATATTGCTATTTGCGCTCTTATTGCAGGTGTAAGGGAACTTATTTTGTCTTTGCAAAAAAGCTTAAAAACGCTACAGCAAATGCCTTTTTACCTTCTGATAGGAAAATTGTCGATGATTAAAGACTGTTTTACAAAATATATAATCATAGTTTATCTAGTGGAAAAATTTATAGTTATACTTTAAGCAAGTAATATAAAAACAGTTTTCTTATATCAATTCTGACTTAGGTAAACAAAGAATTTTTTTTTATTTTAGTTACTTTTTATTAAATAATTACAATAGCTCTCGTGTCCCGCTTTACAACGGAAACAGGGTTGCAGTAGTATCTGAGGGTATGGACCCCCGAGCATCCAATGGTAGAAGTTTGACTTCAAGCTCACACACCTCACAAACCCTTCTTACGGGGCGGAGTTTATTCGCGAATCTCACTCATTCATCCACAGGTCGTAACATGCAACTGGAACAGAGAACGGCCCTGATAAAAAAAAGTATGTGTGATTAATAATATACGCAACACCTTTGGCCCAGTACAACCTTCGGCTGGCGCGTTCGAATTCGTAGAACAAGGTATCAACGCCCTTCCAACCAGACTATCCCTGCCTAATAATTACTATTACTATAAATAATTCATCAAAAATTTTACCAACATTGAATTTTCATATATATGACAATTGAAGCAACTCTAACTACGTTAATTTTCTAGGAAAGTTGAGGTAACGATATAAAGATTAGAAATTTTTATTTTTCTTTATTCAGCGTTATTTTAGTTCGAAAGTACTTCAAAGGGAATTTTATAAAAATCTATTGTTTAACAGTGTTAAGTTTTAAATGCATCAAACATGAAGGAAATAGATAGAATCGTTTGAAATAATCGGCCGAAAACATGTAAAGCCTAACCTCGTTAGCGAAGAAAGAAAAACAAATTCAATTTGTTACCTATTTGGCAACGGGAAAATGAAAAGTTTTTGGCGAGAAAGTTAGTTTTTAATTAATTACTAAAAATTAATTAACTAATATTTGAAAAAACTGTATTAAGATCAAAAGTCATCCACTACAAGTTAAAAAATTTTTACTTGAACTTGAGAGGATGAATATATATATATATATGAATTATAAGTATAATAGTACATTTTAGACTTTTTTCTTTTCTTTATTAAATAATTTCTTTTTTTTATTAAATAATTTAGCAATTTAAATTAGTTACAACCTGTTCATTTTACCGTTTTATGTTCGCTATTGTTGTCTGAAAAAAATATTTCTAACTTCAAAAAGATAATTCTATAATATTTTAATTTGGAATAGCGATTTAAACGGAAATAATGTTTTAAGACCTACTATCATTCAGATCTTGAGCAATTTCAATTGTTGAATCAATACAAGGATACAAGGAATATGGTTAGGGGCCCCGGCGCCCGAAGGGCGCCATCCCCGATCGACAAAACTTAAAGTCCAGAGTTACGTGGTTTGTTCTGAAGTGCGAGAAATTTTCCGGGATGATCTTTCAGTAGTAATGAGCACGATGGCAGCTCGACCATTGAGGTTGCTTGAATGAAGGCGGGCGTGTCGGATAGCAGTTTCACGGTACGTTGTAGGTGCGGCTTGAGGCGAGGTGAGTTCTCTCAAGATTCCTCTAGAGAGGGTGCTTGGAGGATGGGGTATGAAGGATTGAGGGATTAACCAATTTAAATTGCGAGAAAGCCCATGGGAATTTTTTAAGAAAAATCTGATTTTTGATATGATTTGGGACGAACAAAAATGGAG
>JAOUZG010041477.1:7764237-7801114 GCA_026289955.1 Argiope argentata
TATAATATCAGGACTGTGCTTATTTATAAAGTCCCGCAATTCGTAGGAGCGGGAATTAATGCCGTTGGCATTCCAGAACATTATTCTAAGACTAGGAGTGGAGAAGACTATGGATTTATAGCGGCTTGCAGAACAGTTTCAATTTGGTTTTGTGGAGAATTCGCTTGTTTAAGATTTCTTAACATTGATAAAAGTTGAGGGGAGTCTTTCAAAAGGTTGCTCAGGGTCACCAGTGACTGGAGTAGTTCTATAATTTCCTGGATTGATATAACATCTTGCAGCTCCGTGACGGTCTTGATAAGTGGCCCCATCTGTTGGGGAGTAGAGTAGTTTGAAGTTTGAGTTGGTGGTATTGGGATAATTTGATCTTGATTGTTTGCAACTTTTGCATAGGATCTGAAGTCTGTAAAATTGCTATTGAAGTTCGTGGTGGTCTGTTGAGTTTGAGGGGGCTTCATTTTTGGGAATTTTTCACATCCACGCCATGAGGCTACATGTCCATATTGGCCGCAGTTGATGCATTTAGGTTGTTCGATTTTTTCTGTAATGGGGCACTCTCTTGTTTTGTGTTCTTTCCCGCACTTTAAGCATCTAGGAGTTCCTCCGCATGTGGCCGAGCTATGGTGGAAGTAGTTACAGTTCCAGCACTGGGTAAACCCTGAGCGCTTTTGGAAACTTTCAATCTTTACTTTTAGGTATAATAGGGAATTTACGTCATAGATTTTATTTGCGGTATGATTGCGACTTAACTGAACAAAGAATATAGGGAGGGGTTGTTTCGAGCGCTGCTGTGTTAGTCGAGTTACTTTCTCAACACAAAAACTTCTTTCGTTGAGTTCGTTTTTAATGTCATCTATGTTTGTATTTATTGGGAGACCTTTAATTACTACTTTTAAGGGCCGTTCATCTCTGGGGGTGATAGTGTAGTAATTTAATTTCTTTTCAATTAGTAATTTGATTATGTTTCTATAATCATTTTCATCTTTTGGGGTTATTCTAATATATCCGTTTGCATGGGAGTTGCTAGTGCCTGGGAATTTTCTATTTATCTCTTGAAGAATTAAGTTATACTTATCTATGGTTTGGAGCATAATCGGGTGAATAAAAGGTTTATCTTTTTCTTCAGGAAGGGATTCGTATCTGTTTGAAATTTTAATTGGGTCTGGAAGGATTGCGGGTCTAATTATGTTATTTTTGGCAAATTTTTTGGAAGTTTGGAGAGTGGGGGAATTTTCTGAGTTTTGAACATTAGCCGGGGGAGAGTTTGGTCTGGAGGTAATGGGGGAGTTAAGCGTCCGTTTATTTGAGGATTTAGTTTTAACTAGCTTGTAAGTATTATGGGTACTGCACCCCTCTAGAGGACATGAAAGAATTTTTTAACTCACCCTCAATCTGAGCTGCTTCCTGGATTTTTTCTTGAATTTCTTCCTCGTACTTCATTTGGATTTCCTTGTCCAAATTTCCTGCTTGGAATGAGTTTAAGATGTCCATCCTGTTGCTCAGCATTTCAATTTCTTTTTGGATGTTATCCAGCCGAATCGATAAGTTGAACATCTTTTGGCACTGCTTTATCTCTTCGTGGATTGAAGGATTATCCGGAGTTGAGTCCTGGGCGTCCATATCGCCCTCGTCATCATTTTCAGCCATCTCGAAAAACGCAACAGTCAACGCGGTAACTAACACGAAACGCTGAAATTGCTCACAAAGCTGCACGGCGATTCCGAGTACTAATGCACAACGAACGTTGGAATAATTTTACACCAATTTTGTTCTACGAATTGTTGAATCAATGCTTTTATAATGTGATAAAAAAATTCTATTATATCTTTAATAGTGGTAAAATGTGTAATTGAAAGATTTGTTTAACATTAAAATAGATTTGAATTAAATTCCAACATTTGAAAATATATTAAAAAATAACATTATATTTAAAGCGTTTTAAAAAATATTATTAAAGGAAAAATTGTTCATAAAGGGATGTAAAATACATGTAAAAATTATTCATCAATTAAATGTTTATGCGTTGGGAAAGAATATATATACAGAGAAGACAAAATTATTTCAATAAAAATTAGTATCTTTATTAAAAAGTTTTAATCATACGAAAACTAAGAAATAGCAGAAAAAAATACAACACTATGGATGTATTTCACATCGAATATTCGATTTTAATAAAACCTCGTTTACTTAGAGTAAATGAGTGAAAACGAAATTGTTAGAATTTTGAAAAAGCAATTTTAACTAAAAATTGTGGATCTTGGTTTTAAACTAATTAGGAGCTGACAATAAATACTAAATTAGAAGAAATTATTGCTTCCATTCAGCTCTTATTAAATTTGAAGTCATAATTTAGGAATTAAACTGTATTATCAATTATCTGATTAATTATGTGTATCAGTTCTTTTTAATATTATATTAGCAACCATTTGCAAATCATAGCAGCCCTCTCTGTTCTTATCTAGTTAAGATTCGTCTTTAGTTTAGATTAGTTTGAATGTTTAAATAAAGGGATAAAAAAAGATTGTTAATTATAGTTTTTAGGTATGACTTAAAATTTCAATTTTGAATCCATAGAGTTTTTAAGTCATTTCCTTTAGCTCACTTTTGTTCCATGATCACTCATTAGTATTTCGTCCACAATTTTGAGACATCTATAAAATAAGTTAGTTTAGATAAATTATTTTTAAAACAGGGTAAGTCATACCAGACTCTCCGATCGGCTGCAAAGGCACAAAGATTTAAGTCAAGAGGGCTGAATAATCGGACCGTCGCAACAGTAACACTGGCGGTAACTGCGGTTAAGCCTAATGGCTATCACCTGCCACGGTACAACCCTTTCCGTAGGAAGTACGTCCCTTCATCGATGGGAGGAGCTTACCCACACCTTTTAGTGTAAGCTCCAGAACGACGAGATCCGACCACCGTGCAAGAAGCCTCTCACCTCATTTCGAGATGCCCCCGGGGGGATTTACTATAGGATAATAATGTTGTCTTATATGGGAAAATATTGTGCACTTTTATCGGAAAGCGCGGAATTACCTTACACATAATCAAAACAGGCATTTTTTTCGATTAAAATTTGCTAAAATTATTTTAGAAAATAGCCTATTCTATTAAAAAATGTTGGAAATTAAAAGTTTTTCCAGTGAAGATTAAATACGAAAAGGAGTTTTACCTTAACAACTGGATAAGATAAATATCTATTCATTTTAGTGTTCTAATGAGGAAGAGAAAGCAAAAGGGGAAGTGGCTTATTGTAATACACATTTCTTTTCCGTGTGTAAGAAGACTTTTATACATTTCATCCTTTTTATATCAAAAACAGATGAACGCTAAATTATCATTATATCTTTTAAACTTATTATTTGCTCTAATAGTTCGAAAGCACGCGTTTCTCGGAAATTAAAGCGTGAACTTATTAAATGTGTGATCAAGTACTTCTGACTTCTATATTCGAAAAGGAGCAAACAGTAAAGAGCTGGTGCTCAGCTAAAGGGATCAATATTTTTAATGATCTTTCAAATTCGAATGAAAAATTGCGAAAATATCATAAGTAATTATTTCAACATTCTGGATGACTTACGTATTGAAATCAAATAATATCCGCAACAACAACAATAAGAAAATGTTAAACCGTTATTTATCAAATTATTTTTATAGTATTTTTTTCTCATTAAATAGGTTTCATTAAAAATAAATATAAGAAGGAAGGGAAAAAATAGAAATTAAGTTAGATTAGCCTTATTAATTTAATAATTTATCAGTTTTAATTTTTGGCGTTAGATATTTACTACTTGTCATCGGAACTATTGATTTCTTATTCTTTTCAATAACGTCAGAAAACCGAATAGTATTACGAAGAAGTCAGCGTTATTTAAAAGGTAATTTTAATATTTAGAATTAGGCAGATACAGTATTAAACCTTTATTTATTTATTTAAAGATTCTTCACACCTACCTTTATTCTTCTAGAAATATTAAGAAAACTCACTATTCCCAAACCTAAATTCCAATACTTACTCTCTCTTAGTCAAATTCCTTCATCATTATAATTTTTTCATTTTCACAAATTTTCTTCCGAATTTTTTTCCCAGTAACCAGTAATTCATTCTTCCCCGGATCATCTACAACATTGCTGCCTATCTTCATAAATAAAAGTAAATCAGATGCATTTGAATAGATTACGTTAGCTATTGGATTTGAAACATTTCAAAGGAAAGATGAACTAAACGAATGCCTATTACTTTTATTTTTTTAAGAAGCATCTCTAATTGATTTTTTTGTTAATTTTCTTGGAAGTTTCTATTTACAAAGTAATTTTAATGAATTATTTACTGACAAAATGAATTTTAGAATCGTTCTTCTCAAATAAATTATTATTTCCGACAATCTATTCTTTGGCACAGAACAGAATTTTAAAATAACAGAAATAATGCAGCAAACTATTATTTTGTTGCCCGTGTCAAAACAGAAGATGTAGATTATTGTGACATTACACTTAAGAATATTATCAACCTAGAAGAATCTTTGGTTTCACATTTAAAAGATTTTAATTCTTGCATTTCTGGCAAAGGCTTGTGTTTCTATCTGAGCTTCATTTGGAAGAAACCCCTAAAAATGTTTCTAACTTTATTTATGTTATTGCTGTCGTGTTCCTGTTTTTACAACGGAAAGAGGGGTACAGTAGCTTCTGAGGCTATGGGACTATGAGAACCCGAGGGCAGAAGTCTGATCCTCACATACGTCACAAACCCATTTTAAAGGGTAGACTTCCTTCATGAATTTCGTTCATTCATTCATCCACAGATCGTAATTTAGATCTTTAACAGTAAACGATCACATCTGACCCAGTACCCCCAGTGGTATTACTCTCGACATGGATAACTTTCTGACCACTACATGGAGCAAGCATTCACACAAGTCAACGCCCTATCAACAAGGCTACTCCAGCCTAACTTTATTTCTAAAGTACTTTAATAAAATATTAGCATAAATCAAAGGAAAGAATGTTTCCTGTCTGAGGATATAACAGCATGTTACTGTTTTGCAACTTTTTTTCAAGCAGCATAATGAATGTTAATCTTTGCTTGATTAATAATATCTAACACACGATTAATAATATCTAACAAGAATAGTAATTTTAAAATGTTTTTATGCAACATTTTCTAGAAAAAAATTATATCAAAAACCATGATTGTATAATAATGAGATTAAAGCAACTAATTAAGTGACATTAAGGGGACAGTGGACTTTGAATTAAGCAAAAATGGACAAAAATGTTCTATTCTGTTTTCGTCATTTTATTACCAAAATATATATTTATATTCACCTAAAATCACAATGTAATTCACAATGTATTGTTCAATAAAATAAAATTATATTATGAATTATTCTGTAAAATAAATATTTGAAAGATTAAGAGGAAATGAAGCACATCTTATTGACTTTAAAAAAATGCTATCTTTGAAACGTTTCTGATGTATTAAATTTTGAAGAAATTAAATGAAATTAATAATAAAGATTTCGGTCAACAAATTAAAAGAAAATTCGATGTGTATTTTATGTTTCGAGTTTTTTAGCTCGTAAAAAGTCAATTTTAGTTCAGAAAAGCATGAGATTTCTATGAGAAATTCTATAAGTGTGATTAAAAAATTATCTAAAATATTAACATTTAATTGTAACTACAATATCAAGCGTAATTCTGTTCTAAATAAATTTACATTAGATAATAATAATAAAAAATAATAGAAAGGAGCACATGCATTGATCAAAAAATAGCGTGAAATCATCAAGAATTCTTTAAAAATGATAGCCAACAATTTCTTACCTCTGATAACACGGTCGCCGCTTGCAGTGTGAGGACCCAATGTTACGAGTGCATTTTACTTAAGGTTACAAGCTTAACGTTCGTGGAATAATGCATTGAAGTTTAGCAGGAAAGCGAATAAGAACGGGATTAAATATGCCTCGATTTGTCTGAACAGGCATTCCTACTTAGAATAAATTTTCATATCTGGTACAATATAAACGTTTTAACAGTTTCAGGATAACAGAGAGAGAGAGAGGATTAACCAAAGTTTATTTGGGGAATTACTAATATGAGTCACATCTCATTTCCTGAGTTTTAATGATTTTACAGAAAAATCTGATTTCAGTGTAACTTGTTTGAATATCATCCATATTAAAAAGAAATGATTAACATTTGCTAATTATTATCTTAGGGAATAAACAGAGATTGCGAGATAATAGATAGAAATTTAATAGAATAGATAAAAATTGAAAGAACTTCAATTACTGTAATTATTTTTATTAGAGCAATTTGAGGAATGCATTGAAAAAAAGAATATTCCCGATGAAAATTGTTCCTATTAGCGTCAAATACTTGGAAACTGGTAAATTTCAGAGCTCCAAACAGAATTTTTATTTTTATTTTTTAGAATTTTTTTTTGGCCGCCATGTTTTCAACAACATTTTGTAGTCTCTTGTTTCAAGGAAACAAATGATTAAATAAATGAAGCTTGAAATTTTTATAATCGTATAAAGCATACTATTATAGAAGCTTTACGAGTACATTGTTCTATATATGTCTCTAATTTTCTGTCACCACCTATAAGATTTAAATTTGAATTTTAAAAATAACTTCAATAAATACGAAAGCTTCTTTGCTGAAACCAAGCATATTTAAAAAATTATTAATATAGAAAATGGAATCCTGCAGCATTATAATCGTATGTGCGCCAAAGTATAGTTTTTTTCTAATTTATGCCATATTTCCAAGAATTAATTCTTTATTTTTTTTGGTTCTTCATAACATCCTCTTTTACCTTCGAAAAGAATTTAATGAAGTAAATAATATTTTATTTTATAACAATTAATAAATGACTTTTAAAAATGATTACAAAATATAAATTTCATGTAATTCTCCGATCGTAAAAATCAGTAAAATTATCTTGACAATCTAACTTCTCAATAGTCTGAAATCATTTCTGACATAATTATAAAGCTTTGAAGTTTTGTACATTCTATTTTGTAACAGTCAATAATTTTATTACTCTTAGACAATTTGTTTTGGTTAAACTCAAACCCTGAATGCAATTTTTTTTTCAACACGTTCAATGAAGAGGTCTAAAATAATACATTTTTATAGAATAGAGACATTAAATTTTCATAACTCAATAAGTTTTAAATGCAAAAAATGAAACTTTCTTTTTTAAAGTATTAGCGTCGAATATTTAAAATATTAATGTTTATAAAATATAAGTGTATATTATTGCAAAATTTAAAATGTTATTATTTTAAATAATTTAAAATGTTAGTGAAACATATTTAAATATTAATCTATTAATTAAATATTTTATTAAATATTACTCACATAATAAAGGATTTGTATAAAAACTTTAATTTCGCTATTCATCAGAACATTTTTTTTTTCTTTCAACTACTGAAAATATAATTATTTATTTCCTTTAATCCAATTTTCTTCAAATATATTAGCAAAATAATAAAGTTTCAAATATTAACTCTTCGGTGACGATTTGAATGGATTTCCTGTATATATTATACTATGTAAGCCTTATATAAAACTGAATTAATAATAACTGAATAAACTGTATGGATTAAAACATTGATATCATTAGAAAGATTATTTTTTGAACTTTAATGACGCAAAACTCAGTTTCGAGCTGTTATATTTTCAAAAATTGTTGAGGAGAGACGCCAGAATTTTGTTTAAGTTTATTTCTTCAAAATTCTTTATAAAATTGCATAAAAACATTCAGGCACACATTCCCATCTTCGAAATTATTTATGAACACAACCTGGTAGCTCTATCCATTTGATCTGTCTTATAAGCACCAAAGCATGCACAAACGCAAACACAAATATTCAAGCTTCTAATAATCAGCTTTGTAGAAACTGTGGTCAATGTTTGATGTATTTTCTTTAAGACGGTAGTTCGAACGATGCCAAATCCTCCGGCTTTGTTTTTGTGTGTGTGTGTGTGTGTGTGAAGAAGAATGACATACAGGTTTTCATAAATCAGTCAGTTTAAGTGATTTATTTATTTGAATGAAGTGCAACTGTTTTTATTTAAAATATTGATGCCTCAAAAATATTTTATTAAATATAATTGACAGGATAGAAGATCTGTGCAAAAAAAAAAAAAAAATCGCAATTCATCGAAGCATTTTTCGACCCAAGTTAATTAAATTTTAATTATTTATAATTACTAATTATATAACAGTGACTAAGAAAATAATAAAATTTCAAATTATACGATGATTCATATTTGATAATTCTTCGCAATAAACCAAAAAGGTCAGGAAAGAAAAAAAAGAAAAACTATGAACTTACACATAAGATCCTGGTTTTAGTTCAGTTTGGTTATGTTAACATCTGGCTGTAAAGCAATACAAGGGCTATTTTGGGACGGACATCCTGATTTTGAGCCGCAGTCAGATGACGAGGACAACGCCTAAGCTGGCACCCCTTCTCCACACTACACCAGCGGGATGTCGTTTGGCACTAATATATTTAACGTGCAACAGGCCCCCTTACAGGACGGTTCTTCTAAGGAACCAGGTTTCGAATCTGAAACCCGATGGTTCACGAGCCGAGACCTTACCAGCCGTCCCCCTCGGTCCCATAAGTTGTTTGATTAGGTAAACATGAATTCAGTACAAATCGAGAATTAGCATGAAATCCTTCTCAAGAAAATATGTAGTAATTTGCTAATAATGTAACTCAAATAAAATATCTGCCTCATAGTTTGAAACTGTTAGTAGATTTTATTTCATGTAAATTTTATTTTTATATACAGATGGGATAGTATATTTAAAATAGTTCGGTAAATAAATAGGAAGAGAATTATGTGTTCGTTGATATGGCAAAACAGATTTATGAATAAATCACACAGTTGAATGAATTGACTAATATTTACAAGTATGATTTTTCCTCTGCACCTTAACCAAAATTTAATTTGAACTTTTTTACTTAAGTATTGTTTTATTTATTTTGAAAGAATGCTTATTATTTCGCAAGAAAATTGAATTTAATACAAATTATGCAAATAACATCAATGTGAAAAAACCTTTTCTAAAAATATGTTTCAAGTATTGGCTTATGGAATAAAAGGATATTTTTTATTGAAACTATTGCTACCATTTAAATGCTGAATAAATTATTTGTTCGTTACATAAACAGGTCTTACATATTTTACAGGGGGATTCAAAATTTATCTTTCAAATTTCGTGGGAAGTAGATTATCTCAGGAATTAGATTTCACATCGGAAGGTATGACTGAAAGAGTCATCTGCATGAATAAAATGGACCGGTGAAGTGAACACAAGGAAACAAAAATGATAGGTAATAACGAATGAGACTTTTATTCCAACAAAGTAAACTACATTCGTTACCAATAAGTGCTCAGAATCGTGATCATTTATATGAATACGCTATTCACAGCGCCATTGCATCGCCTACCGAATATTTTCAAAAACGCCAAGCGTATCACGGCCAATGCCAGCGGCATATCCACAGAGATGCTCGCATGTGGTATCAAAATGACGGAGCTTTACACCATAGCACAATTGTTGCAAGTGATTACTTGAAACCGAACATCCGGAGCTCAATGGATCGACAGAGGTGGATCAATTGCTTGTCCATCCAGCTCACCTGATTCATCGTCCTTGGATTTCTTTTTGTACTGGACCATGAAAGATCATGCTCACGGAAACTCCAGAAACAGTGAAATGGACCTTGTTGCACGAATAGCGACACGAATAATTGAACGATTAGCAAAACGAATAATTGGACGAATAGTAGACATTGTTCATAATATACCAGGTATTTTTGAAAATGTTTCGTGGTTACTGCAATGGCTCTGTAAATCCTCTGTTCGTGGAAATGGTCTCGAGGACAAGGACCTAGTTTCCTTATCTTCCCTTAATTTATCTATTTTACTCATACAGACGACATTTTTGGGCTTTCTTATATGAAACAAGTTTCTGACGTATTCCCTACCCCCCGACATTTGAATGATAAGTTTTGAACCACCCTGTATATTAGATATATTTCCCGTTACTTAAATTATTTGGGGTTACTTCTATAGAGGATGTTTGTATGTTCAGAAACTTTAACAAAATCGTAGAGAGTTTTGTAGCCTCTTCTTTAAATATTGTCGATTTAGATAGTAAAGAGGATTACGGCGTTTCTGATGCATCGGCCATAGCATTCTGTTTTGAAAAATTTAAATCTTCTTGTGCTGAGTTCTTGCCTTAGTGATCGGGATTTGTATATTGTAGGAAAGGGTGAGAGTTAATAGAAAAGATTCCATTAGAGAGAAGAATTTTATTATTCACTGAAGTTTGTACTAATGGTCGGAATAAAGAATTCTCAGAACTTAGCTTTTTGCTGTTACCAACAAGCTTGAAACCTATGATTAAGGCTGTTATCGATTTATCTAAAAACATCGATCTGAAAACGTTATCTGAATCGATTATTGAAAATCATTGATATTTTTAAAAATAAAGATTTGTAGATATCATGACCACGAATGATGATTCACTATGAATCGCGATGCAGTTAATTAATACTCGAAATTAATTTTTGGGCTTCAGTTATTTATTATTTACAGTTATTATATTTTTATTTTAGTGCTCTTCACTGTTTATCTTCTATGTGCAAAGTTTTTTTTTTGTAAATATTTGTAAAAACGTATATTTATTGTCATATTTAAATACATAAAAATATTGATTTTAAGCATTTGGAATAAATTTTTAAATAAATCATTTTGGAATAAATTGTTTTCTCTTCAATAAACTAAAAAATGCAAAAAAGCGAATTTCTATTTCAGTATAATAAAAAAGCTACTTTTATTTTCAGATGTATTTACAATTCAAGCAATTTTTTATGCTTTATTTATGTAAGGTTTTTAAAAATAATTCATTTTTTATTAAAATGTAATAGTGAATGGAAAAGGAGGTTACCACAAACTCAAATTCTTTCAAACAAATCATGTGTTTCTATTTTGTCCTACACCAGAGGGGGCTACAACTTCTCTATCCACTATTGTAATCTTTTTATATGTAGTTTGAATCCAAAAATGAAAAATATTCTCTCTTAATGACAACTTATTATCAAATAACATTACACAGCAAAATTTATACACGTGTTAGGCGTCTGGAAATGAATATGCGATTAAAATTTCAGGCATAATCTTCATTTCGAATTTCGTTTCCATTTATTTCCCTCAGTTAATTTAAAAATAGAACCTACATATTCATTTTGAAATCAATAATTCTTCCTTAGTAACGCATTTGTAAGAAAAATGGTTTGTATTTGTTTCGTAACTTATCTGAGACCTATTTTGGATAATTTAGTCAACAATAGACGATAAAGCCTCCGTAATATATTTTTCTCTTAACTTTATACTTCGGATGTCAGTTTGGCTTAATTATATTCTCAGAAAATGGAAGTGATTGATGATAATAATGGTAACTGGCTTTATATAAAGACAAATATAACCATTATCATTATGATAATAACTAAGAAGATAAACAGCAAAATTTAATCTAAAGTTAAATGTCACTTTTTTTAACACATTCGCTGCCACTGACGCGCTGGTGCGTCAGCATGGCGCTACCTCCCATGCGGGTGACGCTCTGGGGCGACAATCGAGTATGATAAGTAAACTGCTTTAGTGTTATTTCAGATTGTGTAATCTGAAATAACACTAAAGCAGGTTGAACGATGAGGTTGAACGATGAGGGTTTTGTGGCAGGTTAGTGAAGCATTATTTTTACTAAACACGAAAATAAAAGGTTTTTCTTTTTTTCTGGCTTTACTATTAAAATATTAGGAACGTTTTTAATCATTAAAACACTTTTTTTAAATTCGGCTTCTGAGGATGGATATATAAATTTTGGTGGCAGCGAATGTGTTAAGACATGCATTTCCAGCAGCATTGTAGATTTAGATAAAATGTTTTAATTTTTTTAATAAATTCATATTCTAGCTTGTAGATTGTAAAAGTGATGAGATATCAATAGATCAATTAATTTCTTTTTAATTGACCATTTAAGAAAATTATGGGGGGAAGCTAAATTTTGATCTTTTGATTTTTAATTTCAAAAATTGCAATTTTAGCGATGATGGGGAATTTTTCATGGCGCACATACGTTTGTTCAGGTTTCTCAAGACTATAACTCTACAATTTGCCGCCAGAGGGTGCCGCCCGAAACTGGGGACTGCTTAAAGGAACCGCTTTAAAAAATAGCTTTATTCATTAATTATTCTCGTTTATTTTAAGTCTTAATATTTTCTTGTACATCTTCATGTTCATTTAGTTAAAACATCATTAATTTTATTCTTTAAGATTCTAGTTATTCAGCAGTTGTTGGCTGCGCACTAGTCATGTGTGGTGATATTCGAGAGGCTGTTGGTGAAGTCGTTACGTGGCGATTTTGAATAAAGTCGGGTTTTGTTGGTTTAGTGAAATCGTGATTCTTGTGTTTGTTTCTTGTGGCTTTTTCTAATGTTTGTAGCACCAATGGATACGTCGTGTTGTGTTTGGCGGGCATCCAATTCATTGGAAAAAAACTGTGAGTCATTTCGATCAACTTTTGATACTGTATTATGTTCGAAATGACATTAAGTATTTTAGTGAACCAGCATTTTAAAAACAATACAGTCCGCTCATTATAACCCATTCTATCCAAATTATTCTCCAACATTTAAAATGCTGACTAATTCGGTTTTCAGTTTTATTTTATTTTTCTGCTTTTTAACAAGTTTAGTTTCAACAAGAAAATGTTTGCTTGGTAGTAGCTTAATTACTTCCGTTTCAAAAAATGAAATTCCAGCAATGATTGGAAATTTTCCATAACATATACACATTTTCACTGTTGATCAATTCTGCTTTTAGTTTTCTTTCTTTTTTTCTTTTTTTAACATGTTTAGTTTCATCAATATAGTTTTGTATTAGTAGTAGCTTAATTACTTCTGCTTCAAAAGTTGAAATTTATGCGAAGATGACAAAAATTATTGGAATTTATTTTAAGAAAAATGACAGAAAATTTGGAGAATACATAATAAAAGGAATAGATCACTGTAAGGTTTCTAAATTAAAATTATTTATATGAATATCAAAATTTTATTCAAAAAAAATTTGCTGAGGAAAATGTTAAGAATAAGTTGCTTAATACTTATAATTGAAATATCTGGCGAATATTAATCACAACAAATCATTTGGTCCCGAGAAGGATTGGGCAACAAATTAAAATCTCTGAAAAGCGCTTTCAACGTTTTTTGTATTGAAAAAATATTAATTTAACACAAGTGTCATGTATTGTAAATAGTTGAAAGCGCATATTTTCAAATCTACTTGCTATTGATACAGATTCCATGAATAGTAAAAATTCTGATAGAAGTCTTTGACTACTTAAAAATTTTCTATAATTTATTATATATTTTACCATTTTCATTATTTTACAGATGAGGATTAAAACATTACTTATATTTGGCTTTGAGCTGATAAAGAAGCAACAACGACTGGTCAGTAAAACGATACAATTGTTGATTTTATAGGACTGATTTTGATTTTAATTTTGTTCGATTTATGATTTTCTCATTTTTTAATTATTACTATTAGCTCACACTATCCCTATAAATATCTTGTTCAAATTTTCTATCATTAATAAAATACATTTTATTCACCCACTAAAGTTCAAATACATTTTTTTTTGTTCAAATATACACCGAAGTGACAAAAGTCATGGGATGACTGTTAATATCGTGTCGGTCCTCCTTTCGCCCGGCGAAGTGCAACAACTCGACGTGTCACGGAGTCCACAAGTCGTTGGAAGTCCTCTGCAGGAATATTGAGCCATGCTGTCTGTATTGATGTCCATAATTGTGAAAGAGTGGATGGTGCAGGAGTTTGGGCACGAACGGACCTTTCGATGATGTCCCATAAATGCTCTATGGGATTCATATCGGGCGATCTAGGTGGCCAGATCATGCGCTGAAATTGTCTGGAATGTTCTTCAAACCAATCGCGAACAGTTCTGGCCCGGTGACATGACGCATTGTCGTCCATAAAAATCCCATTGTTGTGTGGGTACGTGAGGTCCATGAATGGCTGCAGGTGATCTGCAAGCAGCTGAATATAACCATTTTCAGTCAATGATCGGTTCGGTTGCACCAGAGGACCGAGTCCATGCCATGTAAAAACAGTCCACACCATTATACAGCCACCACCAGCTTGAACAGTGCCTTCCTGACAGTTTGGGTCCATGGCTTCGTCGGGTCTGCGCCACACTCGAACTCTACCATCAGCTCGTAACAACTGAAATCGTGACTCATCTGACCACGCCACGGTTTTCCACTGGTCTAGGGACCAGTCGATTAGCTCACGTGCCCAGGAGATTTGCTGCAGGCGGTGTCGTGCTGTCAATATAGGCACTCGAGTCGGTCTTCTGCAGTCATAACCCAAGGAAGACAAATGTCGCCCCACAGTCCTATCGGACTCGTCCCTCGTATGTCCCACATTGGTTCCTGCAGTTATTTGAAGAAGTGTTGCGTGTCTATTAACATTGACCATTCTACACAGATGTCGGCGGTCTCGGTCGTTAAGTGCAGGTGGTCGCTCACTGCGATGTCCATGATGGGATGGGATGCCTGAAATTTCATACTCTCGGCACACTCTTGATACTGTGGATCTCAGAATGTTGACTTCACTAACGATATCCGCAATGGAATGACCCATGCGTCTAGCTCCAACTAACATTCCACGTTCAAAATCTGTTAATTCTCGTCGTGCCGCCATAATTTACGAAAAACCTGTTTACATGAATAACTTGAACACAAATGAAAGCTCTGGAAAACGAACTGCGCATTTATACTTTTTCGCTGCGATACTACTGCCATCTGTATATTTGCATATTTCTATCCCATGACTTTTGTCACTTCAGTGTGTATATATATATTTGTAGTTCATGACAATCGATTTCAATACAGTTTTTTCGAATATCAATTCATTAATTAAGTTTAATTCCTTTTTAATGCTTTAAATAGAGTTGTTAGCAGTTTTTAGTAAAAATTTAAATCAACAGGCAATAGCGCAATCGTTAAAGTGAAAGAATTTCGGTATTTTTCAGGTGAAGGTGAAGAATGCGAGTTCAGTTCTTACGAAAATAAATATCTATTTGATAATTAGTTATACTAATTGTAAAAAGTTATGAAAAGTAAGTAAAATAATAAGTATATAAAAAGTAATTAAAAAAATTCTTTGTGGACCTAAGTATGAATTGATTAATGTTTTTTTAAATAAAATTACATGCTTTTATGTCAATTGGTATTATGCCTTGAATAAATGTTGTGTTGAGTTTAAAACGCATACATTTTGTTTTCCAAGACTTAGAAATACCTTCATTTCCCTATCTTAAGCACTGTCTGTATAATGACGTGTAAAATATTTTATTTTAGAATTCAGAAGAATCTTTAACATTTGTTAGGAAATGTGAAAAAAAATGCGAATGAAAAACAAATAAATATATATACAAGAAATTTATTTAAAGCAATAAATAAGATTTTATGAGTGATTGATTTAACTGAATAACTTCTTTATTAATGTTGTCGTTCTACTTTCGTTTTCTTGAACGAATTTTGATAAAAATTGATGAATAGAACAAGAATGCTGATGAGGAAGACAGAAGAGACGGCCTCCAACGTTTTCACTTCCTCACAACCCTTCCCGAAGGACACCGCCATGTACGAAATCATCAGCAGAAATTGAACCTGAAAAAAATTAGCCGAGTCACTTTTATTAAAAAGCATTATACATCGTTTTTGTCTTTCAAGTATTATCTCTAATGAGTCTTGCCTTTAGAGAATCAAATAAATGTGTGATGGGTGAAAATGACATGTCATTTCAGAGATCAGTTTAGTTGTATGTGCATTTAGTTGCATGTTGACTTTAAAAAGATATTATTACGGAACAGAAGCGTATATGTGAGTAAGGAGAAGTAATAAGTATGTGAATAATGGAAAGTAGCGATTTGTGAGTAAGGCGAAGTAGTGAATGGATGAGTAACGGGAAATGGAAATTAATGAGTAACGGAAAGTCGATTACTATCATAAATTTTAAGTCTAGCGGAAGTGATCCTTCAAAAAGTTTCTTGTATATTTTAATAATAGTGCTTTTGAATTATTAACGGTAAGCAAAAGTTACTAGAGATTCTGTTAACGTGCAAGAAAATCCTAAGCGAATTTTTTTTCCTGTTAATCAATGGGATACAGTTAAAACAGAAAAGAAGGAACGTTTCCTTTTACTCCATTTATTAAAGCAAAAAATCGATGCAGGACTACAATAGAAGCCCAAAAAATCACAAAAATATAACGAAATAATTACGCGTAATTTATTGCGTGTTTGAGCTCGTTTGCATGTTGTTCAAAGTATAGGCTGACAGATTTTCAACCCTTTAACGGATTCGGCTCAGAATTCATAAGCTTCTTCACTTTAGATTTCGAATGTACACACCAACTTTTAACCATCTATCTCTATCTCTTTTTAAGGAAGCCATTATATATGCAAGCCTACTATAAAAAACTGGCCTCCTTTAAATTATCAAAAACATGATACAATTTTAACTCGTCTGAAAATCGGTCACACAAGGTTCGCGCCTAGACCTCTTTTACTAAACGATCAATTGCCAAAATGTCCACATTGTGACTGTGGAGTAACAGTTTATCATGTTCTTTTAGAATGCCCATATTTTAATGCTCAACGTTTGTTTTACTTCAAAACAACTGCGGTGACATTGCCTTTGTTTATTGGTAGGGATCCGCATGAGAACCTTTTTGTCTTTTTGAAATCCATTGGTTTCTATTCCTTAATTTGAACTCACTGTTATGACTCAGTTTGACTTTTCGTGGATTTTATAGTTTTACCAACGGTTTTTTTTTTTGTCACTTTTATTGAAACAAATTTTGTTGGACTTTGATTTAGAGAAAAACAAGTTTGGCGCAGTATAACCGTCCTATTGGTTCTTGTGCCAAAAAACTTCAAACCAACCAACCAACCTTCATATATTAGGCTTCATTCTCCTTCGTACTCAGACAGATTTCCTCTGCAGAGATTCTAAACAAATCTACAAATTTGATACAGAGTTCATGCATCAAATTACAATTTGTGAGCTCATTTTATTCAAATACCGAGCTAAACTAGACTGAATTACTGAATTCCAAAGAATAAAAATTCGAACTTGGAGACGTAAATTTCTTCAACATCTTGACCATTAAATTGTTTTTATAATATCTTAGAAAGTATATCAATATTGAATTGAATTATTTATAGGATTACAATTTTTATTTAATAAATAATTTCTTAGAATACTTCGAACTTTTGCTCTTTTCTTTTAAATCTCTTATATCTGTCAAGAATTATTTTCTATTTTTTATTTTTATAGCACAGCTTAATAGAAGATAATAATTTATTTTTTCCTTATTTAAAAGTTTCGATCTAATTGTGAACTTTATCAATGTATACTGAGTGTGAAAGACATGTTTAAAAAATAACATCATACATTTAAACATTAAACATATATCTTATGCATGAAAGTGCTTCCTCTTTCAATAAGTGGAATACTCCTCTTTCCACTTTTTCTTACCGTGTTTTGTAATTAAACGCAGAACTGTACATTGCAATAAGAAATTAGTGAATATAGATGAAGTCATGTTGGGTTTTTTCGCAATTTCATTGCACGTCATGAATTTTTATTTAAGAATCATTTTATGACCTAGCGACTCCAATTTATCAGCTCTCAGTTAAATGCTTAAAATTTTTAATTTTCATACAAGATAAATTACAAATCCGTTTTGTCGCTTGATATCCAAGTTTTCTTTTATCCATTAATTACAACTAATGGTTGCTTTGTCACGAATTCATTTAGGTAAAGGAGCATTAATTTTCTTCCCTACTGATTTCTTAACAGCAGCCTCTTATTTCTGAGGCTTCTTATTTCTTGAAAATATATCTTTCCTTTGCCTGGGAAAAAATGTTTCCCAATGTTAATGTTAATAAAAATAATTTGCATTACGTATTTCAAGTTTAAATTATGGAATTTAGAGACACAAAATTAAAAAGTATTTATTTACTAGTAAGTACTTTTTGACAAGTTTTTTTAATGCCCTGGAGGCTAAATGAGTTAAAGCACTCTAATATAATATATTAAATATAAGTTCATATAAACAGGGAATATCATCTTAGCAAACATATTTTGCTTCCACAAATATATTTATGGACAAAATAAAATAGAGCATTGAGTACTTACAATTTGCAAAAGTGTGAGGTACCTTTTCCACCACAAATATTTCTGGATAGACTTTCCGAAAGCAGATAAGCCATAATAAAAGTACATGACGACGTGCACAAAAGTGTTCAGAAGCATGTTGACGATGATGAAGAAAGCTGAAGTGAATGAATAAAAATGTCTCTTTATTCTGTGTAGATTTATTTAATATTTTTTATGATTTCTTTCATTTGTTATTTTATAAAATAATAATGCAGCATATTTGACCTAAATACATGTAATAAATGTATTATTGCTAAAGTCCTCAAAGTAAGGATTTGAAATTGGGGCTACACAGTTTTAATTAAGATTTTTATCATGTGAGAGCATAATTCTTTTTGGTCTAAAGTTTTTGACGCTTCAAGATGCGTGGGAAAGAAATTGGCGATATATTTCCTTTGAGAAATTCATTTTCGCTTTTAGGGTCATTAGAAAATAATGCAGAAGATCGTCAGATTTGGCGATTTATCAACAACTAAACTTCAAACTTGATTTCCAAATTATTCATTGTCTGAATTCTCATGGTCTTAATTAATTTAAGTCATTAACCAGTTTGAACGAGTTGGAAACAATCACGAGGCTATTAGATTACACATACGTAGATATTGAAAAACGATGGGTTTTTTTCCATTCTTTGAAGAAATTTTTAAAAACTATATATATATATATATATAGATAGATAGATAGGTAGATAGAAATTGGTTAATAAATTAAGATAAATAATGACTTAAATATAATAATGTTTGCTTTTGATAACTTGAAATTTTCAATCGTAGATTTCATTTCCTTTTTTTAAAATTATATATACTCTTATGAATAAAATAGGCGTCTCCTAGTACGGACAAAATTTCAGATGTCATTAAATATCGTTTAATTTTTTTTCACAACTCCATAGAGCATTTCTCCAGTTCACCTTTGCTTAATTGCAAAGAGATCTCTTCCATAGAGAATACTCAGAATCATACGAATCAAAATCAAAGAATATGAGAAAGAAAGAAACGGGGATCCACTGAGAGAGATAAATGCAATGCCAAACACAAAGTTGAACGCCGGATGAAACGATTTCTAACTACTTCCAATGCAAGTGAGAATACTACGAATTAACAGACATCTTTACTAATTATAAAGATTGAAGCGTGTATGTATGTGCCTGTTACCACTCTGCAGAAAAAATGTTGGACAAAGACACTTTGGATATTGAAATGCCCACAATGAGCGATATTTAAAAATGGCTTGCAATTATAATTTCATTAATTAAGACATTACGGGAAATTTCTGTAATTTTTGTAAAAAATCTTCTGAAAATATTGTTTCATAAAACTGAGTTTTAAACCTTTAGAAAATCGTAAAAAGTATCTTTCCATTATAGTTTTATACATTCATTTTAACATATAAAAGTTTAACTTTAAAATCACCCTTTAAAATGTTTCTGTCATTGCCTTTTTAAAGTTAAATCGTATTTATAAGTTCAATAAAATTATATATATATATATATATATATATATATATATATTTGTGTGCGTGCGTGTGCGTGCGTGGGGGGGTGTTAAAATGCCCCGTTAACAATCAAAAAAGCACTCCTAATCATTATGAAAAAGTAAGCCGTAGCTTCATCTTCACCATTAGAAGAAAAAAAATCAAGAAGAAATATTTGTACAATACTGAAATACATTGTTGCTAAATAATCTTAAAATAGTTTTAAAATTATCAAAAAATGGTTAAAAATTATTTAACGGCAATCGGATTGTAAAGAGATTGAAATTGAATTGAATTCTAAGTTTCTCAAAAATGCTGCCAAATTCCGAACCTAGTGTGAAGTGAATAAAACAAACATTAAAAGCAGACTAAACAGATATGTTCATAAAATATGTATTCGGTTAAAACAATCAACGATATACAAATTAATTTAAAGCTAAGTTTTTTTTAAAAAAAATTCAATTCTGATAGAAATTCCAAATTAAATTATCTTTAAACTTAAATTTCAATTTAAAATTTTATGAAGAAAACTAATTGAAAATTATTTTTTAAATTATAAAATTGCTTGTAAACAAATTAAATGTAATATAATGCTATGGAGTGAATATTTTTTAATTCTTTAGCAGTATATCATGATGAAAACAAGTAATGGTATTTTTAACTTAAATTCTAATGCGGTTTATATACGAGTTCAAACCAGTTTAATAAATTTGAACTATGTATAATTTTATACATAGTTCAAATTTATTAAACTGGTTTAGTTCAAATTTATATACATATATACATTTATATACAAATTTTTATACATAGTTCAAATTTATTAAACTGGTAAAAGTAAGACAATGAAATATAGTAGGGAAAGGATGGGTATATACTATAGAGGTTATTTAGTTATTTTTTTGAAGGATTTCGGAGGCATTCAATTAATGTTTATAATTTGATGACTACCTATTTAAAATATTCCTTATATTAATCTTGTCGGATATATTTATTTCAATTGTGCTACTTTCCAAATTCCGCCAATCGTGGTGAGTTTGCGCTTAGAAAGAGCTCATAAACTAATCGTTCAATAAGTAAAACGTCAGATGACTCCGCAAGAGTGTATTATTTATTTTTTCAAAGAATGAAGTTGTGCTTTTCGAAGCATGACTTGCAAGTTTGTCAAAGACTGCCAAAGTTTCACATTTTGATAGTCATTGTAATGGATAGATGTAATAAGTATCGAATATAAAAACTTCATTTTTAACTACAATTTTTATATTTAATTCCATGTTATTTAATAATCCAGAAACAATCATAAACCACTTATTGCAACATTCTATTCGCTAACATATATATTTTTTTCTACGCTTTCGGTTGAAAATAGTTCTATTTTTGCTACAGCCATTTAGATGAATACATACGTTGCCAAGAAAATACAACGTGTTTTTATTTATCTAGAGTTAAATGTTTTTAAAAGTAGTTTTCTACAAATTTCTCTGCTTCAAGGCAGAAACTGAAGAATATTAGGGTTTTTTAAAACATTCTTTTGAGTTTCAAACCTCGATTTACTATCTTATTTGTTGTAGCTACAGAAGTATTTAAAGATTTTGTAATTTTTCCTACATTAGTGGATATTTTGTTGTTATCAGTAATTTTACTTTAGAATTATTCGAAACGGAACTTACTTTTTTTCGGATATATGTTTGAAGTTGGAGTTGAATTTTAATGGCCCAAAAGCCTGATATGACTATGCCGCGCCAATCTTAATCTTATTTGATGTAAAAATCCTACCGATTGTAAAAAGAATTAGAACTTTCTCTCAATAGATACTCAAGAGATAAAATCGTATCCAAAATGATCGGCTTTGGAATTTAAAAACTGGGAGCTCGGTCAAAGTATGCACAACTGAATAGTGATTATGGTACGCACTACAAATAGACTCGGTTTCATCCAAAAGCAAATCCTTTTGTGTATCTAATTCGAAGCCGAGTCAGAATAACGTCTTTTCTCCTAACTGAGGCACTAGACCATTTGCTAAGTGTCAGTTTTAACGAATGCAATTTGTTATTTTCCTGCTAATCCCATTGTTTATGCTACACTTTAAAAATGTGCTTCTTCATGCAGCATTTAACATCATCTAAAGTTATTAATCACTTTTTTTTCGGATATATGTTTGGAGTACTTGTCTCTATGTAGAAGTAATGATTAACAGATTTCTCTTTCGGATTAATTATCTTGCTTATTTTTCAAGTAGATATTTTTTTACGTCATCCTATTCTGCGGCTTGTTTCCATAAAATAATTTGAAAGAAGAGTAAATTTAAAAATAGAAGATGTTTCTCATTTTTCCCAAGTGTTTAATTTTTTAACATTCAGTTAAAATAGTTCTAAAAACCTGTAAACTCCCTCTTTATAAACAGAATATTGGTAATCAGCTTATAAAAAGTCTAAAAATATTAAGTGAATCAAATAACTCATAAGACATGAATAAAATACCTGGGTCGGGAGCTATGGAAACCCAAATAACAAGTACACACATAGAGGTGTGGTGGAAAACGTGGAGAAATGATATCTGATTTTGCTTCTTGCGTAGTACGAAGAATATCTGAAAAATAATTAACTTAGATTATTTTATGAACAGCTTCAATAAGGTTAAATTATTTCATATTTCAGTTCTAAAAAAATTAGTTTCAGACATAATTTGACTATTTTCTTCAGAAACTAGTTACAAATCGGTGGGTGTAAATCTCAGAGCTTTGAAACAGGTGTTAATTATAGAGAACTCCTTGCATATCATTGGTGCACAACAATTACGAAATATTAACATTTGGTGAGAATTTAACATTTTTACTGAATCTGTCAGCGAATATTTGAACGATTCATATCTTACATGCTTTTACTAGTAACTGAAAATCACATTTGCCTATTAGATGTGCTTTTTCCAACTAAATAAAATCAAAACTTTGCACAAAACCACACTTGTGGTTACAAAATCACAAACCGAATTTCATATGTTTTATTTGCGTTCGCACATTTCTGAAAGTATAGGCGACAAATGGTTAACTTCATAATGGATTTTGCTTAAAATTTGGTAAATGTTTTCACCATAGATTTTAAAGCTATATACGGTAATTTCATAAATCTAACTGTCTTAGTTTTTTAGTTATCTTCTTAAATTACTTTCTGTTATATGTAGAGACATAAGTATGAATAAATTTGGCTCAAAATTTTAGAGGAATCTAAACATTTGGTATCTGGATCGTTTAAAAATTTTCATTCATATAGCTCAAAGCAGTTTTGAATTATCTTTGCCATAGTCAGGCAGAATTTTTTCGAAAAGGCGGTTTCCGAATTTTGGAAGGTCTAAAATGTTAAGATTGGTAAAATCTGGAGTTCGAAATTTTTAACGATTGCAATATTCTTTCCACAATACATTCAAGAGAAATTTTTTTAAAAAAATAACATTGTGATTATTGGATTTGCTAATCCTATTTATTGCAAAAAATATGGAAAGTATGAAAAAGGAATTAAGACAATAGTTTGGAACAGAAATCTATTACATTTACGATGAATTAAAGCAACTGAAATGAATTCAAATATGAATGCTTTTGGGAAAAATTTAGAAGCTTTTAACGATGCTTTTTTAAAGACTGAAAGGTAGATTCGCCTTTTCAGATTAGGGTATGAATAAAGATTAAACGATGAATTTCTTCATCACTGCAATTTCCAAAAATGTATAGTGGCTACTATAGGGGGCATACACCTAAAGAAATATTTCTTCACTGTTCGTGAGCACATACCCTGTGCTCTTGTTTACAAAAATAAAAGATTCTATACAAGAAAAATCAAGAAACAGTTAAGTTGACTAGTCTTCCATGTTATTTAATTTGAAACACACCTTATTTTTATGCAACTTCAACTCAGCAATTCCATATCATGGTTGAGAATATTTTTTAAAGACGATAAAAATTATTTTCTTCATAAACTATTAATTTCTCAAGAAACTCGATAGGTTTCAAATGGATAGTTAAAATAAATTTGCTCTGTTTTTCCTTGATAATCTACTGCTAGTTCACACTCCACGTGAAAGTCAACTTTTTTTCATTGAAAAAGAAAACAAGAAATCTTTTCTGCATAACTTTGAAGATAGCACAAATATGTTGTCAATGTATGTGTGAAATATGTGGAAGTGGGAAGTGGAGCCAATTCCAACGTATATAGACTTTTAATGTAAAAGTTTCAAACATCCACTTTCAGTGTGATTTACATTGTTCAAACAATATTGTATCTCCTAAAAAAATAAGAAATTAATAATCAAATTTCAATATGATGATAGGTGACAACTGTTGAGAAAATTAAATTTATAACGTACTATTTTATGTTATATTTATGTCCATTGAAAATAATTCACAAATTAAGTCCAAAGAATAATTTAATAGATGTTAAAGTGTCAAGTAATTTGAAATATTTCAATAAACTGGATTAATGAGGGGCATTTTCAAAGAGAATCCAAGTTCAGTGGCATATTTTCCCTGAAGCTTCAACAAATGAAATTAGGAAATAAGAAGTACGCGGTTATATTTGTGATGGAACTGTGCTTAAAGAAAACTTTATGGCCACTAATAATCTAATTTTAAATACATAATTACTTACCGTATCTAATAAGGACAAGTACTTTTCAAAAATTAAATTCCATGCCACAGACTTTTTACTCTGAAAATGGAAATTTGTTAGTGAACATTTTTATTTTGGAAGATGCATCAATAACACAATGATTAAATGGCTCATAAAAAGTATTTGCACGTATAAAAATTTCTTTTCCGGAAATGAGCCTTATTATTGAAACAAATACTTAGGTTATTCAGAATAACTTTTATATAGACATTGAGTTTTCATTTTTTTAAAAAAATACTCTTGGTATCTAATAATGTAGGTATTTGATCTTATTTCTCTTATAACTACATTTTTAAGCAGGAAAGACGTAATGTTTCTAAACGCTATATCACTTTAATACTAAGAGAAGACGTCATTGAATTGCAGATTAATTTAAAACTATCTCATCTAAATCATTTTAGAGAGGCTTACGTCTTTACAAAACGCGCCTGGGAAATTCTTTATGCAAAGATCACTATTTAGGGGAAAAGTATGTTAAGAATAGATCAAATTAAGTTATTATTCTTTATTTTTTTTAAGTTTCTAATTGTTAAAATTATTTCTTTTAAATTGTTGACAATTTTCTTGGAGGAGCAATGACAGAACTCCTAAAAAAATTCACTTATCAGGGGTAGTTTTTCAAGGACAACCGTAATTTGTTCTCTTTTTCCTTGTTTGTGTCAATATACATTGCAAAATCAAATGCTTACTGCTACTGTGCCTCTTTTACCTATAGTTCAATCTCTTGCAAGAGAAAATTGCTTTACCATCTTCATCTACAAAATCTCTGCTTTCACTTTGGTTGGTGTCCAATGATCATTCAGTTCTTCGTTCGTTATTTCAAGGCTCCCATTTTGATTTTAGTCACCATCTTCTTTTTCTATCACATTTAAACATCTTTCACCACATTTTGCGTTTAGAAATCATATAAATATGATTTCTTTATATTAATATTTAGTCATACATTAAATTCATATTTAGTCATACATAGATTAGTATTTAGTCGTTAGAATCATATTTGAGCATATATTAGATTCACATTTAGTCATGCATTAAATTAATATTTAGACATACATTAGAATAATGTTTCTACGTATATTATATTCCTATTTAGTCATACATTATATTCATATTTAGTCATATATTAGAATCATATTTGGACATATATTAGATTCAAATTAAGTCATATATTAAATTCATTGTTAGTCATACATTAGATTCATTGTTAGTCATACAAAAGATTTATATTTAGTCATACATTAAATTCATTGTTAGTCATACATTAGATTTATATTTAGTCATGCAATTTTAGCAATACATTAAAAACTGTTTTTAACTTTTCTGTCTTTCTGCTGTGTACAGAATTTGTATGAAATTCTTTTACTGGACAAATGAAACAAAAGCAACGTATACCTTTTTTTTCAATCAAGCTAAGCAAGGGTTCACTATATATACATTTTAATTAATGAAACCATGTTAACTTGGGGACGAACCTTTTAGTTTTTAGAAGCTCATTGGATGATCGGAACAACCAACAACCTACTTTCCTCTGCTAGCAACCTCTTTACTACAACTATTCACCTGCTAACAACTTACTTTCGGAACATCCACTCTTGACCAACGTAAAAAAGGAGTTCACACTGGGCTTTCATAAGTGGCTCATTCTTGAGGAATATATACCCATGGTAAATATATATACAAAAAATTTTGTCATCTATTCAAAAGTTCAAAATTCTGTCATTAAAACATCTAATTAAGAGTGGAAATAAAAAGGATAATTGTTAAATAATTTCCTCGCTGACATTTCACAATAAATTAATAATGTCTATTTAATAAATGAACCAAATGAATAATGTTCATGACATTTCACAAAAAAGTAAAAATCTAGCTTTTTGACTTTAATGATTTAATAGTGTAAATTCTTCTATATGCCTCATTTCTAGTAAGTCATCTATTTTTCATTCCGATTTCACTGAGAGAAGCGACGATCACCTAGATGTTTGTTTAGTTTAGTTATACCAACGTCCCGTTTATCAGATGTCATCCCTCTCTGGACTTGCACCCACTCTCCAAACTTTCACACCACATCACGTCAGCGGGTGAATGATTGGCCCTGAGGGATTTAACGTGCAACAGACCCACTTATGCGACCGATCTTCGGTGGAATCGGGTATCGAACCTGAAATCTTGTGGTTCTGAAACCACGACCTTACCTCCAAGCTACCCCGTCCCTGGTACCTTGGTAAAAGAAGCCCAGCTCATTATGGCAGTTAACGAAGGTGTTGAAGCCATCGCCAACAATAGTACATATTTATCAACAGGTGAGTTTGAGTACTGGGCATTTGATTGCTTTTAAACAACCCACAATATCCATATTAATCACTGCTGTTAAATATTTATTAACATTTACGAAAAGGCTCAAGTTGGCCGAGATTATCAGCTAACTCATTTGCATTACCTTAAACTTAATACATTGATTTTCAAATCGAACATTAAAAAGCATTCATATGGTTGCGAGTGATTAATAGACCACACATCATTTTATCAAAAAATACTTCTTTTGATTTTTAGGTTGGGTGGTATCAAACAGATTACTCATTTATTGTAATCAGAAATTCCTAATTTTAAAAAAATAAATTGTTGCACTTTTAATATAATTACAAAAATTAAATAAAAAAAACTTACTATAGCTATAGGGAAAGACAATAAAACATTTTTTAAACATTCAGTCTTTTACCTGAACCCTGTGGAGGTATTCTGGAGTGCCCCGCCGACATCTGAAATCCCAGTTATCTGTCACGGTCGTGTACAGCTGAAATGGGAAAAAGTTGAACAAAAAGTATGAGTCTAAAACAATTCAGTGAATCACGACCCCGTAATAACTCATATTTTACAAAATGCAGATTGAAGATCCATTCCGTTTTACTCCTGCAATATGAAATGAGTACTAGTGCTGCAGAAAATGGTGAAACAGTTTAACTTTATTCTAATAGTTTACACTTTTCCGAAACGTTTGTATGGAGGTAAATATATTTCAGTTTTATTCTGAATATTAGATGAGATTAAAGAAATAATGATTTATGGTCACTCTACATCAAAAAAGAATAGTAGTTGGTTAAAAAAAATTAGCATTGTGTTGGTTGCACATTGAAACCGTTCTTATTTTTAATAGGGAAATTCCGAGAATTTTTTTTCTTTGCATACGGTGGAGGAGGTTTAGAATGTTTTAATAGAATGTTTAAAACAATGGCAGTTGGTTAAACGATAAAAATTAGCATTGTGTTTGTTGAACATTGAAACATTTTTAATAGGGAATTTCCGCGTATTTTGTTTTGTTTGTATAATGTGGAGGAGGTTTGCAATGTACTATTGGCGTGTTAATATAAGAATTTGAAATTAAAATAACTTCCTGGCCTTGGCAGCAATTAGCATTAATAAGTGCAGAGAAAAAAGTACCTTTATTTTTCTGGCGTGGTGTGAAATCATCTCGAATACTTTGCTTACTTTTAAGAGTTTATATTTTAAAGCATTGTCTACACATCTTGCTTAAACGCAAACGTGACAAGAATCTTGAATTTCTGGATCTTATTCAAATATCGAAAAGAAAAGTAAAAGGTGAATAAATGAGGACTGATAAAATCTACAGGTGGTTATCAAAATATTTTAAATTCTGTAAGCGAATGCATGCAGCGAATGTAAGCGAATTTTAGCATTTAATAGGCTTAGATTATGGAAATCCAATCATACAAATGTTGAATAATGCTTATGGAAAGATGGAATCCTTCATCGTACAGAGGTTGTGAAAGTTCTGGAAAAAATGCCGGTAGAGTACATATTCCGGAGTGAACACTCTAAAATAAGCTATAAAGGTTTAATTATATTGTGATCGTGATACTGTGTAGTCAAAGATGTTCCATATCATCCTATAGCTTATCAAGACCTAACTAAACAACTTCCACTCCATAAATTGGAGAATTATCCCCCCGGAAAATTCCATTTTCCGAAGAAAAAAAGAAAAAAAAAAAAAACGCTTGCCACATAGCATGGATCAGATTGCTTAAAACTTTTTTATATTTCTTCTGATCCTTTCTTTCAGATTTATTATTGGTACTGCGGAAAACCAAAGCAAAGCTTTTTATACTATAACAAATCCACTTCCATGCCTGATAGTTGGAAGGATATTTGCCATTTGTGCAGGTGCCCTCTAAACCTGTATCCCTCCTGTTGTGGGAAAAAGTTGGAAAGAGATCCATGTGAGCTTATATTCTACTCAATCCTTTGGGGCACTACTATCACTGCAGACAACGTTGGCCATTCATACCTGTGATCAGATGTTTGGGTATTGCTGATCTGTCTGTCATAAATTTTCTATTTATGAAGGTCTCCTATTCTCATAACTGTAATTACTGACTTTGAAGAACCCATAAGCTTATTGTGCTAGAAGTCACTTTCTAGTTGCTATTGTTTTGTTTTACATTACAAACTGCTTTAACATTTGTCAGCCTCTTTCTGTTGTCTTCTCATCCAGTCCAAATTTTGCTTTGCCAGGCATGTCCTAACGTGCTGTAACTACGGTATCATGACTTTAGGCACAACTATAAATACTTAAAAATTGGCATATTTCTGCCATAGTTGCTCTAGATAGGGTTCTTAAAACTTGGTCTCTTTGAAAGACTGTAAATATTGACATTTTATGTTTTTGACTGAAGTCCAAGATGCATACAGCTTCAACAAAATGACCTCTACTTCCATAATACATGCATTTTATTTTAAAATACCTGATAGCTTGTTTTATATTTGAAGTGGATTTTTAAATGCCACTTTTATTAACTGATGTTTCCATTATTTAAATGAAATTCTTAATTTCCTATAAATCAATAATACAAATTCTACTGTTAATGACCTAGTGATCATTAAAATTCATACTTAATAACCTTTAACTTTTAATACTAATATATCTTATGAATATTAATCTATCATATTAATGTTAATACGAGACTAACCTTTTAATTTTAACTTGAACATATCCTATGAATATCAATCTATTATATGAACTTTAATGCGAAGATATCTTTTTATTTTAACATGAATATATCCTATGAATATTAATCTATTGTATGAACCGTAATATGAGGATATCCTTTAGTTTTAGCATGAACATATTCCATGAATATTAATCTATCATATGAACCTTAATGCGAGGATATCCTTTCAACTTTAACATGAAAATATCCTATGAATATGAATCAATCGCATGAACTTTAATGCAGGGATATGATTTTAATTTTAGCACAAACATATCTTAAGAGCATTAACATGAATATATTCCATGAACATGAATGTGTCTTTTGAATACTAACCGAACATTCATTCACATCCATTGTAAATCAAAGAGAATCACCACAGGCACACTCACCTGGTACATCAAAACTAAATTGAAGGCTGACATGAAAAGGTTATACACGATCATCAGTATTTTTAAGTCGAAGGGTTTTCGGTTCCTCATCCACGATGGGCCAAGCCAAGAGACGAAAAGGACGTATCCAACCAAAATATAATAACAATGATGCTCATTTTCATTCAAATGCTTTCCGACAGCTGCAAAAGAATACGCTTGTTACCAAAAGGAAGTAGGCATATTTATTATTCAATATCTATGTCGACAAGCATTACTTTAACCGTTGCTTAATTCCACAGTTCCATCCAGATCGAAGAATAATTTTAATACCATTAAGCTTGTTGACAGTTAATTACATATATAAAAATAATATCTTTTGTGAAAATGTGAGGTCAGGTTAAAAATCTTTATTTCATACACGAATCATCTTCCTCTTCCACCATAAAGAGCACCAACTTCAAAGAGAAGATAGTTAAATATAAAAGTTGATTGAGATTAGAAAAAAAAATGTCGACGTCCTGGTACAGGAGTAGTGCGTCTTCCCCGTTGTTTGGGCGTCTTCTGTCCGAGTCTCAGTTCGGGCAAGGCTGTTCTTTTTCTGTACTTTTTGTGAGATATGTTAATTTGCGCACCCTTTAAAAAATATCTGTAGAAGCGAATGTGATGCGTGAGTAGATAAGACGTACTCTTGACCTAGTTGGCGCTTCTTAAATCAAGAGACGCACCCTCGGCTTAAAATGGCTGACTGTTTTAGCGTGCTTGTCCATGGCAAATGCCGTTAGAAACAATAAAAAAGCATAGTTAGGCGTTTGCGTATTGAGTAAACAGCCTAGTCAAGAAGAAAAAGGAATTACTAAACGAAAACCTTTCTAATTGTTGTTTAATAGCTCGTTTCTCAGCCGTTATCAGTGAACATATACTTCCGTTTGGGAAAACGTTCGAAGTAGTGCGAAGAGTGTTTATATTTCGTGTTTTAATAAGTATATTTACTTCTGAAAAAATGTGAAGTCTTAATATCTCTACAACTGCGAAATCTCATTAGTCATGTTTATAAAAACATTTATATCAGCCTAGCATTTGGTGTAAAGAACATGTCACATTTTTGCCTATAAAAATTATCAAATTATGTCACTGGATAATCTCGCACAATTAGTTTTTAGACCATATATTTCCTACGCCGCATCGATGAAGATCCATCAGTCAAATTTTTATTACAGAAAAGTGGATTTTTTTTCAAAAAGACATTATAATGTGAAAGGAATATTTTTTAAATCCAATTAATCTCTAACAATTAACATTACAAATAAAATTCTCGATTTTGAGTCTTCTCATCAGTATGCTTATCATTCCAAAACATAAAATATAATTATTAGTTTCATTATTTCTGAGCATTTCTTTAGTTTGAATTTGGTATCTAACTCCAATCGTTTAGAAATTAAATACAAGATGACAGCAAGAATTTCTTCGGCATGAATTAATTTGAAAAGAATTCTGCAATGCAAAAAAATTCAATCTTGTATTCTTCAAGCAATACAATTTAAATTTATATTTAATTGAAAATTTTAACGGTCTTTAAGATTAGAGAACTGGTTGGTAGCCAAAGGCGGCTAGTTATAAACATAGATATACAATAATTTTATACTAATTTAGCTGTTTCATGCAAATTAGCCTGAGAAAATAGAACCATTTCTCTTAATTTTACTGTACTATTTACAAGAAATACTATCATTTTTTTGACCCACAATGATTTCATTCCCTTACAACAATTAATACATTGATCTCCTTGTTTCCCAACGTATTTCCAATTTATGATTTATTTCTATACCACTCCTTATTTTTATTTATTTATTTGTCCATTCATGTAGCGACTTTTAATATTTTTTCTATGACTTTATTCTTGTTTTACTCATTTTTTAGTTTATTATCAGTTTTCATTGTCCTTTTTTGCTGTGTTTCCATTTGTTTTTTTTTCCTTTTTGTTTGTATTTTATAACTACAATATTCTTTGATTTACCTAGAAACAGACATGGAGATCTTTAGCATTTTTTTTCTTCGTTGTATTAAGGAAACAGGCCATTTTTATTTTTTACAGTTGAATATGAGAAAGCATTGTAAGCTTGCACAGTTTCAGAAAAGAACTTGGAAATGCAACGTTTTTATTTGGCAAATGTTATAAAGTCACTATAAGAAATAAAAGAAAGAGCAAGTGAGAGATAAAACAAATATTAGAAAAGAAAATTATTATTTTAGAGAGTAGGTAAATTAAAATTATCACACACGCGCGCACATGTGCTAAACATATATTTTTGAGCAGTTGCATGGTTGAAGAGAAAGGAGACACTTAGAATTTTTTAAACTGAGCTTTCATTCCATTACGGGAGGCATGGAATAATATTTAAAACATGGTCTTTATAAACGAGAGTTGGTGACGAACTAACATCCGTTCACAAGCGATACAAGAGCAGTAAAGACAGAAATCTTAATCTCTAATGACTTTATACTATGATATTGGGATAGGGATTTCTTTGCACGTGTCGATTTACTTAAGGGAATAATAGGGATCTTTTAAAAATAATTTGCTGAGGTGATAATTTTTTATCTCTTCACTCGGAATGTGGGAACTTGTTTTCAGCAGTTTTAGTACTCTTGCTGAATTAATTTGAGAAAAAAAGGGGCATGTATAGGGAGCACGAAATAAGAGAACATTTTAGAATGAAGCTAATAAGGGCTAAATTAAGCTAAAAATTATAAAATTAATCAAGTTTAAATTATATTTTGAAATATAGTTTGAAATTTTCGAGTTCGTTTTATTTCCATTACGAGAAGCCTGCAAGCAAATTAAGAGCAAAGCAAATTAGCGTAAAAAGCGAGAGAGAATATTTTTCCTATGGCTTATATACAACGAAAATCTGATAAGGATTTCTTACGCTTGTCTACCACAGGGTAGGGAATCGTAGGGATCTTATAGAAGAATGAGTTGGCCATCAATTTTTTATCTTCTCACCCGGAGCCACCGACGAAATCATGTTTACAGATATTTCTTATTATTAAATAATTATAAATTAAATAGAAAAACTGTGAGGGGATTAGGAAATAAGAGAATATTTTAAAATGAAGTTATGTATCGAATTGAGCTAAATATTAGCAAATTAATTAAGTTTAATTTAGATTATAAAATATCATTATACACACACAAATGAGTGAAAACAGATACTATTAATATAGTAAATGATAATATGCAAATTCCTTTTAAAGTAAATAATTAAATGGACAAAATAAGCATGAATGTAGGATTAAAATTAAAAATTTGTTTCGTTGATTTTTTGGCCTGAATGAGTTTTTCCTATGAATAACTTATCGCTTATTATATCGTACTCTTAGAAACACCGTCACCCGCGGCAGTCAAAAAGAATGCAATCTTATATATATATATATATATATATATATATATATATATATACAAATTTTGTTATTTCACCAAATTATAAATTTACTGTCAGATTTATTTTTAGCGCTTTCGTAGAAATACTACTTTGCTTTTTGTAACATTCCTTAATGAGCGGTTAAAGGCGACTCTAGTTCAATAAGCGATACAGATGTATTCTAATGATAAAAAATCTACTAAAATTCGTTGAATCCTTTCACTTTTTTGAGGTGGGGAGGGTTGTTCGTGGAAAGAGGAACAGACATTAAAAGGCCGACTTTCATTCTCGAATATGCCTATTACAGAAACCCATAAATTGTATATTGAAATTTAGCTAGTGAATTCAGAATTCACTCTATTAGATTTTTCAGTCGTAAAACTCAAAGAGAGACAGTCGGACAGATAGCTCAAGATATTATTTTCATTATTATTGCAAAAGAGAAAATTTAAAGTGTGATGATGCATCGAAATATTGCAGATGGATTTTTTATAATCATACAATTTTCTTTTTCATCATTTCATGCACATAATAAAAAATCTGGAGAAATTTTGTTGTGTCATTTAACAATTTTTGCAACCTATGCCTCGTTAAAGAGAGTTCCCAAACCCTTCAGGAAGCATCATGACCGTGCATATTCTCATTTTTCTACTCCCTTCTTTGGTAATCAGTTGGCACGCTTGAATGCTTGCATGCTAAGCAATTAAATATTTTCTATAACTTGGTTTTAATGGCTTTTTCTTTTTAATTTTGATAACATCAACTCAAACTTTTGTTGATTTATATTCTTTTCAATTCCCTAATTTTCTGTCAGTGTCTTTGTTTTTCAACTAACCTCCCCTTTTAGTGGGAAAAAAGTTTGGTATAATCAAAGAGTGTTGTTTTGTAGCAATAAATGTTAACAGTGGCCTTATGATTGGACGTAAATAGACAAAAATTCCAACTTTCCAAGAACTCTTATATCCTGAAGGTTAAAAAGGAACTAATTTCTGAAAAATTAAAAGAATATTAATCATTAATAGTTTTAGTCGTCACGGTGTTTTCCCCTCTTTAGATTTCGTACTATTTAACATTCATATTTTTACAACTTTTCCAAAATTTTATTAATCTATTTTTTTTCTCTATTTTTTTATTTTTGATAATTAATTTTCTCATTTTTTGAATTTTCTACTTTTTATTATCTGCCGTTTGATTCTGTAGCTTCGCATTTTTATGTACATAAGTAGAAGTCATGCCAGACTCTCCGACCTGTCTCGAAGGCACACAGATTTAAACCTTGAAACTGAATGACCGGACTTCCGCAACAGAAACACTGGTAGAAACTGTAGTTGAGTTCTAAAGACCATCACGCCATGGTACAACTCTTCCCGTAGGAAGTACTTCCTACCGTCGATGGGAGGACCCCTCCCCTTCTCTCACCTATTTGTTTTTACAAGTACGTAGGAGGAAGGGGTTAGATCTTGCCCTCCAGGTTGGAGAGATTCAACCACCATGCCGGAAGCCTCTCATCCTCAATTACGAGATGCTCTCGGGGTTTAGAACATAAGCATAAAGAATTGATCTTTCATTTGTCCATTGAAGGTCTGCCATTTTTTTGGTACGTTGTTTTTGTGATGGTTCTTTTTTTTTTTCTCACTTTGTTTGAGCTTAGCCAGTCTTTGAATATTACATAAATGAAGTTCGCAACAGCTACAAAAATATGAGAATGATTTTTATGAAATAAATAACTAAAAAGGGAGAAAAGTAATTTCTTGCAATTTTATTCTATAAAAATTCTTAAACTTTTTCATTTAAAGAAAATATTACAAAATTGAGACTTCTACAGTTTAACGTAAAAATGAAACAGACTTCACTTTATAAAACCGTATCTATCCTATTAGAGATGAAACAAATATTATTGCAGCTCAGTTATAAGACCAGGAAACATTTCTATATAAAGATAATACCTCGTTCTAGCTATATTTGTAAAGGTGTTTTTAGCTAGAGATAATTGGAGATATTGTATTGTCGTGATTATTAAAAAGACACTAATATAGGGTGAAAAGAAGAAAGGAATTAAACGAGTTGTATTATAAATTATTTTTCTTAATGGCATTTCAAGAATCAATTAATTTACTTCTCATCTTTCTTGTAAATTAAAGAATGAGGCTAATAATACCGCATTATTTAAAGGCTATGAGCAAAAATAACAGAAATAATAATAAAAATGTACAATTGTTTTTCTATTACCTCTAATAGCAACGAAGTTGATAAGTTAAAAATTGTAAAAAGCTGAAAAGTTAAAGATTGTTAAAAATCGTACAAGCTTTAACTTATCATCTTCGTTATTATTATAAATAATTAAAAAAACTGTGCATTTTTATAAAAATCAAAACTTTTACAATTTTTTGCAGATATTTAACCATTATAATAATATCTTGCTTTTGTCAAGAAAACGAATAACATGCTTATCCAAAAAGGTTCTTTCATCTTAAAGCAAATTTGCTCCCAATATATACAAATATTTTCAAATCTTATGTATAAGACGAAAAAATAAGTCCTACAGCTGCACAGATTAATTTCACTAATTCAGCTAAAACTCCGTAGTCTTGAAGAATTTCCAGAGGATTCTGAAATATATTATGCATACGCACATAAAAGCTACTAATATACTATGAGCATTGACAAAGTTAAACACTGATGAATATTAATATACTCTCATCTGCCTTTCCTTTCATCTCGAATAGCTCCTATTAAATATTACCTTCACCGAAGCTTCAAGTCACGGACAGTTTTAAGAATTTGATTAGGTTTGCAAGTAGGGATAACAAGTAGGGTTAACCGGTACCGATTCATTTGCACATTTTTATGATACCAGTCTTCACACCGTTTAAATATCATTTTTTTTTTTTTGGTATTTACTAAAAATTATTTAAATTGTCTGCAGTATATGTTCAGGGATCGCCAAAGTAGCAAAATGGCATGCATACGTTTTTTTTTATGTCTCCCCTAACGGAAGAAATTAATTAGGCTGTGATTGAAAAATCGCATCCTACCAACAAAAGTATGTTTTCAATGTGTTTTGCGTTTTCAATAAAATAATCATACCATCAATGACAACTTTAGTACATAACAATACAATAGCACTCACTGGAAGTATCGAATAACTAACTAAAAATAAAAATAATACTAACGTTAAACATAAAAACATAATAATGCAAAATAAGTAAAAACAAACAAGAAAGTTATAAAAAATTTAAGTCATTTCCTTCTTAAATGAACAAAACAAATTATTTTAGTTACTTTTTATGAAATAATGACAATTAATATAAATGATTTATCAAAAAATGATTGACTTTAGCAAGAATGGAACTCGCATTCTTCACTTTCACGCGAAAAATACTGAAATCCTCGCATTGAGCTAATCCTTTGTGATTTCAGCTTTCAGTGCAAACTGCTAAAACTCCATTTAAAGCATTAAAATTGAATGAAATTTAAGAAATGAATAAATAATTGAAAAGCATCGAGCACTAGTATTCTTTTCTATCCACTACAAACTTTAAAAAATGTAATAGAATTTGAGTGTATGGATAAAAAACTAAAGTCCTCATTAGCAATTGAA